>PVIU01003938.1:0-93717 GCA_004026605.1 Ondatra zibethicus | reverse complement strand
AAACTTAGTCCTGCCAAATTATATGAAAAATTATAATCCATTTCATCTAAGGAGCAGCAGGGGCGTGTGAGCACTTCCAGGCCACGAACGAAAGACAGAAAAGTGGGAACACTTGCCATTTCAGTGTCTGGGAACTGAAAGACCTTTTACCTCAACCTAGAAAAGCTGATCACTTCCTTTTTACTTTCTTTCTTTTTCTCTCCAAGACAGGCAGGGTTTCTCTGTGTAGCCCTGGCTGGCCTGGAACTCTCTCTATAGAACAGGCTGGCCTCAAACTCAGAGATTCGCCTGCCTCTGACCCCCCACCCAGTGCTGGGATTAGAGGTGTGCACCACCATTCCTGGCTGTTGATCACTTCTTAACTAATGCCTTTTCATCTTTATTGGACTATACATACAATTTCTAGCAGCTGTTGTGCCTGAAAACACAAGAGTCTGTTTTTCTTCTTCCCTTTATGGGAAAAACAAAACAAAACAAACAAACGAACAGGAAAAAAAAAACCAGGAAGCCTACTATACCAGATCTATTAATCTGTTGTACCTTCTTTAGCACCCAAACTTGGAAGCAGAGTATATCCTTCCATAGAAGACTCGAGGAGTTGAATGTTTAATCAGCTTTCTGTTATTAAACTTCAGAACATACTGATAATTCAGTTCTGGGAAATAAGCAAAAGGCCATGGTACTGGTGGCCTGTGAGAAGAAAACATGGATGAAGTAGGTGAAAAGGAGACTCACTTTCCACTCTTCACCTTTAAAATGAAGGGAAAACACTTAACAACTAAAGTATATAAACTTATGGCATATCTTAATTTTCAAAAAGATGCATGTAGTTTAATGCATGCAGGTATTTTGCCAGGACATATGCCCATGCATATACACATGCAGTGCTCTCAGAAGCCAGAAGGGGGCATCAGATCCCTGGAAACCGGAGTTACAGATGGTTGTGAGTCACCATGTGGGGGCTGGAAATCAAACCCAGCTCCTCCAGAAGAGGAAGTATCACTCTAGCGGGTCTCAATTTTAATAAGGATGAGACTCACAGCAAGGGAAACAATCATTGGAGTTAAAAGGAAACCTACACAACGGGGTGGAGGGACTTTCTCAGCGGTAACCAGACAGGGAAACCATCTAGACTGTATATAAAAACTGTAAAAGTTAAACAGTAAGAAAGAGTTAAGTCAATAAATGGGTCAAGGAACTGAATAGACAGTTCTCAAAAGAAATATAGCTGGCCGATAAATATTTGAAACAGTGTCCAACACCCTTATCCATCAGAGAAACGCAAATCAGAACTTCATTGACATTCCATCTCAGCCAGCCCAAATGGCTACCACCAAGAAACAAATGACTGGAACACTGACGAGGATGTGGAGGAAGGGGAGGCATATATATTACTAGTGAGACTGCAAAACGATGCAATCACTATGGAAATCGCTTTGGAGGTTCTTCAAACGACTAAAATTGAAACTGTTATATGACCCAGCCTTACCACTGCTAGGCATAAACCCAAAGGATTCTAGCCAATACACCACAGAGACAGAGACTTGCACATTCGGGTTTACTGCTGCCCTATTTGCAACAGCTAAGGAAGAGAACCAGACCAAGGGAGGATGGGATAAGTGTGCTTGCTAAGCAAAACAAGCCAGACTCAAGTGCCTCTCCCTCCCTTCGCCCCTCCCCTGCCCAACATTTCGGTGCGCGCACGTGTGTGTGTGTGTGTGTGTGTGTGTGTGTGTGTGTGTGTGTGTGTGTGTGTAAAAAGTAGAGAAAGAGGGAGGAGAAACAGCCCTTAAAAGATGTTGAGGGAAGAAAGAAGAACACAACGGAAAACATGAGCTAGGTAAAACAGAAGGGGAGCTATTTGGGAGGAGAAAGGGCATGGAAGCAGGCAGGGAGGATGGAGAAGGAAGCAAGGGAAGAGAATATATAAGAACAAAGCGCAACAGGATAGGTATGGAAAGCCACAACGAGACATTACTTATTATTATCATAAAAACTTTAGAGATAAAGGTAAACACATCATATGAGTAGATCCAGAGATGTCTAATAAAATTTGGGAGCCTAAAAGAAACAGGTTCTCTTTTAGTTCCTTAAGGAAACTGCCACGTATTTAAAATCACTAGAGCAATGAAAAGTCCCAAAGGGCGCTGCATTCCCAACCGAAAGGAAGAAGAGCTCAAAGGATTGTAGTCTTTCAGCACTAAAAACAGAACCCACCGGACACCACCGCCACAAACCCACCTGAAGGAGAGGAGCTAAGATACAAAGAAAGATTATAATTGCTTTTCTTTTGCAAGCTTCCCTGCTCCCTAATGCCACTCAACCAAGAAGGAGTCCCATATTCAAGCTCAATTCATTTCAGACTGGGACCCTCTCCCTCCTGCTTCATTTGAACCAATGGTTCAATCCTCTTGCTCTTCCCCTTGCTCTCTGAAGATAGGCCATTCTTCCACAGGAGAGGTTCAACATCCTCCGAAACTAATTCTTTATCTGGTTTTACTGCCGTGGAGGAAGTCATGGTTATTTTGGTTTTTCTTTTTAAAAAGATCTTAAACTGTAAGGTAGCTTTGTACTTTTGCTCTATAGAGTTATGAAAATTGCTACTTGCATGGATTACACTTTCTGAATTTGAATCTTTCTTTGTCCCATGAGAAATCCAGGAACTACCTTGGAGATTACTCCTTCTCACGTTCTTCTCTACTGCCATGCACCTGGCCTCAATCTCTTCTAACAGAAGGTGAAAAATTTGAAGCATAAACAGTGCTCGATGGTGTTGAGAAAAGAGAAAGGAGGAAGGAGGAGCAAATGTGGCTAGCAGCCTGTTTGGTCAACAGCAAATATTTCATGTTGAAACTGACAAATGAATAGTTTCTAAGACTATACTGGAGCTGTTAAAGATCTTCTGATTTGGGGGGCTGGGAGATAGTTCAGTTGACAAAGTACTTGCTGTGCAAGAATGTAGAGCCGAGTTTGAGCCCCAGTACTCATGCAATAGCAGTGCAAGCCTTGAATCCCAGTGCTAGGAGCCAGAGACAGGAAGAGCCCGAGAGCCTGCTGGGCAGCTAGTCTAGCTGTCTCAGTGAGCTCCGCCCTGTCCCAAGTAAGACAGAGAGCCCTTAAAAATGCCCAGCATAGCTGGGCGGTGGTAGCACACTCCTTTAATCCCAGCACTTGGGAAGCAGAAGCAGGCGGATCTCTGTGAGTTTGAGGCCAGCCTGGTCTAAAAGAGCTAGTTCCAGGACATGCTCCGAAGCTACAGAGAAACCCTATCTCAAACAAACAAACAAACAAAAAGATGGCCAACATCAAATTTTATATTCACACATGTACACACACAGACACACACACGACAGTTGAAGACCTGATTATCTCTATAACTCATAAAAGTTAAAGGAATTTAGATATTGAGCCCACCAAATAATTTAAGAGTGAACAGAGAAGTGATCTTTGGAGATCATATGAATGATAGTTGAGTTACACAGTAATTACCAAATCTTCTACGGGCCTGTATGTCTCAGCTATATTTTATTATTTTCTAAAACTTGTGTTGTCTTATTGTTATATATGCATATGGTGTGTGTGTGTGTGTGTGTGTGTGTGTGTGTGTGTGTGTGTGTGTGTGTGTGTAGAGGATAACCACTGTGGGTTCCAGAGGTCAAACTCAGGTCATCCATCAAGCTTGAACACACACACATTTTTGCTCACTGAACCATCGTGTTGGCCCAACAGCTATTTATTTTTTAATGTTGATTTTAAAAACAACTTAACATGGTCTATATCTTTCCCGAAAGCAAGAATTAGAACTTCCTTCACGAGACATAATCTGCTTGTGATACAACATATATTTGGAATGAAATCATAGCTCTTTGGTTTCTTCAGTAAACACAACTATCACAGTCTAAAGACTAAACAGTACTGATAGCAACATGACCTGAATATGTCAGGGTAGATCGGAGAACTTGCATCACAGAGTATCTGGTCAAACAACAAAACAACTAATGGGAAAGGAAGACGTATATGCAACATGTAACTGCAAGAAACCATATTAAAACATGAAATGGTAAAGGGAGCAATGAATGCAGCTCAACTTAGTCGGTAAAACCACCAAACCTCTTTTCGGCTGAAGACCGACACAACTCAATTAACGTCTGACCCAAGTGCTTCACCCACCTGCCAGCCGGAATGAAAAGACAGGGGCTGAAAGAGAAGCACAACCTTCTCCAAATACACTTATTATTTTTTAAAATGCTATTGTTTAAAGATCAGTGACTCATGGGAAATGCACAAATGACATTTATGCAACCAAATTTATTTTAACAAATAGATTAAAGCAGAGCCTGTAGCAAGAATCTTTATCAAAATGGAAAACATTTCTTCCATTGTAGACGGCAAGCAACTTAGTTTTTCCTACTCCATCATTTCCCTTTCTCTGTGATCTCTGTGAACTAACACTGGTCAAGATACTACCATTTCTATGAGACAAAAGTAGATGCCAGCTGATGATGCTTACAAGTCTACCATTTCAAATCGCCTTCTGTTCACTTCTTAAACTGTTTCATATTAGACCAAAGTGTAGTAGGAGGGCGTTTGTTTTGTTCCTGGCCGCCCAGACTCCCAAAATAATTACACAGAAACTATATTAATTAAATCACTGCTTGGCCTATTAGCTCTAGCTTCTTATGGGCTAGCTATTACATCTTAATTTAACCCATTTCCACTATTTTATATCTTACCATGAGGCTCATGGTTTACCATCAAGGTTCCAGCTGTCAGCTCATGTCATTCCCCTCTGGCAGCTACATAGCATCTCTTCACTCCACCTCCTTTCTCCCAGCATTCAGCTTAGTTTTCCCTACTTAGCTCTACTCTTTTGCCCTATCAAGGGCCAAGACAGTTTCTTTATTAACCAATGGTATTCACACCATACAGAGGAGAATCCCACATCACTAAAGGATACAGGAATTATACTATCCAGCATTAAGATGTGATTTTGCTAAAAACTCATAATTATGCTTTTAAAACATATTTCAAACAACATGTAAGAGTATAGTGTTATATAGTTTGTATTTTAATAAACGAAGCTTGCCTGAAGATCAGAAAAATAAAACGCCACATTGGCCAGTCTTACAGACCAGGCAGCAATGATACGCACCTTTAATCCCAGTAGCCACACTAGCTTGCCATAGAAACCAGGCGCATGCCCTTAATCCAAGAACTAGAGAGGATTATAAAATGGGAGGAGACAGCTCTCAGTCTCAGTCTCATTCTGAAGTGTCCTGGAGGCAGGATCGCCATTTTTGGACTGAGGTTGACGTAAGAGCCACTGGCTGGCTGCTTTGCTTTTCTGCTCTTCAGGTTGATCCCCAATATCTGCCTCTGAGTTTTTATTAATCATGCTTCATAAGAGTTTTTAAAGTTGGCCATGTGGCTGTGGATCCATAAGGTAATGAAATAAATAATAAATCAAATACATAATTATAAATGTGAAGATAACTATTATTTTTAAAATTCCCCCAAAGTACTAATACGAAAATGAATCTTTAATGAGAATCTTTAATGAGAAATAGACTTCAAACCAAATTCATAGTAAGTCATTGTCCTTGAATGTTATTTCTAGAAACTCTCTAGCATGAGGAAATAATTGAGGAAAAGGTTTTCTTTAAAAGAACAAAACAGAACCTTACAACTATGAAGTACTATTATGCTGAATTACCAACCCATCACAATAAAAGGAAGCATTTATCTCCAATTCACCGAAGAAATCTGACTGTAGTGGGAAGGTGGGAAAAGACTACGTGAATAGTTTTAAATGAGAAGTATACAGACTATTATTCTAATGCTATATGAAGCCTATGTAGAGATGGGAATACCAAGAGAACCTCTGGATATATTCCTAACTCCACAGCCAAGATAACATTGGGTCCATGAACACAAAACATATATTAATAGCTCAGCTAAGTACTCCAAAATTCTAAAGCACAGAGGAGTCCTGAGACAGCACACACTTTGCCTGCAGGAAAAGCACTGAACTGTTTAATATACCTAAGAGGGAAAAATGAAACTACAAAAGGTATAAGGGAAGACACACATAGATCTCTTGTCCATTGATTTAAACAGGTATCTCACTGGAGAACTCTGATGCTATCAATAAGAAACTGATTAGCTACAAGACGGGGAAGATTCCCAACTTGAAATGTTGAGCAGTGTCCCAGAACCACACTGGTTACATCCTGATCTGCCCTGTAAGCATGAGGCTCCTGATGGGGGACTTGAGAAAGCAGAAAATTACAGAGGACTTACATTCAGAGGATGTTTTATTTTTAAGAGCGATAAGAGAAGACTAATCTAGTCTGGGGATGGCTCCAAAGTGTGGGTTTGCCTCAAAGGGTCCTAAAATATGAAAATGGGCCGTGGTGGTGCATGCTTTTGATCCCATCACTTGGGGAGCAGGGGCAAGCAGACTTCTGTGAGTTTGAAGCCAACCCTGGTCTAGAGAGCAAGTTCAAGGACAGCTAGGGCTACACAGAGAAACCCTGTCTTGGTGAAAACCAAACCAACAAAAAACAAGAGCAACAAAACAGAACACATGAAAATGCTCTCTCCAAACAAGAAAGGTCAAAAGCCAGTCTTAAATCAAAGAGCCTTCTTTCCTGGCCTTCATCTCCCAGACAGAGTTCTGACACATAGGTAAGAACAGAACAGCTTAGTTCATCCCTGTGCACTTTCCTGGGACCCTGAATCCAGCAATTGGAGAAATAAGGCTCAGTACAGATGACTCATTAAAGAGGATCAGTCATTTGCTCCAAAATATCCCTAGCTTTAGAGCTGCAAAGATTGTTAGAACAATGTGGAACAAACTTCTCCAGTTACTGATGAGGAAATAGAGCAAGGGAAATAAGGGACTTGATCAAGGTCACAAGGCTAGATCTTACTCTCAGGAACAGCTTTTTTCCATTGCATCATTCAAGATAGGACAAACTGATTTTCCAGGAATTCTGATAAACTGGAAAAAAAAAGATTAAAAAGTAGCATGCTGGTTTAGAGCTCGAGTTCTTTCCTGTAAGGCAATATTAGGGTTGTTCAGCTAAATGATTATTATATGGGGATCTATTTTTAAAACATAGGAGACCTAAACAATGGCAGAAGATAAAAAGTTGGATGCTGCAGTACCTCTTTTCTGTTGCTCTCAAGAAACTTGAGTTTTTTCAGGCGGGAGCTACCGTCACATTGATTCCCACCTGTGCTTTTTCCGTGGGCCCCTCAGAAAAACACCATCCCTGTGACTTAGGAGTCAGTGATGGAGAGCTTGCTGCTGAGAAAACCTTTGGAGAGTAGGAGAAGCAGAAAACGCGCGCATAGTTTTCTCTCTTTAGTTCCCCTTCCGTCCCTACAGCAATACATCTCATGAAGTTTTGTCATGAGGTCACAGTACAACTAGAATAAGCCTTAACCATCAACTCAGAGTGCCCTGGTGGGATGTCACTGGCCAAAACCCAAATGTTTGGAAAACACATCCACTCGACCTCAAAATCTTGGGAAAGGAACACACTCTACTCTTCAAGAGTTCCTAAAGAATCCGCAGACACAGTGTGCAAGCAATAGCCTAAGGTTTCCCTGCTCTCTGGGTTCCCTCACAAGAGGGGTGGGGAGGATCAGTTTTCCTTGATCTTACCCAACTCTGGGTGCTTTGTAAACTGCAGGTGCTCAATAAAGTGTATATGGTTAGTTAGTTACTGGAAAGAGCCTCGGGCTCTTTCAAGGCAAAGGAGTTTTTCTTTTTTTCTTTTTAAATTTATTTATTATGTATACAGTATTCTGTCTACATGCCAGAAGAGGGAACCTGGTCAAATTACACACGGTTGGGTTGTGAGCCACCATATGGTTGCTAGGAACTGAACTCAGGACCTCTGGAAGGGGCTGGAGAGGTGTCTCAGAGTTAGCAGTTTTTCTTAGAATGACCCCAAAGCAAGGGTTGTGCCTCCTCCTCCCCTTTAGCAACAGACATAAATGTGAGAGGCGCGTGAGCCAGCCCAATCAATCCCACAGCACGTGCTGTCTGCCGCCAGCTCCTGTTTGCACACCAGAGATGAGAAGATGAAGGAACAGCGTCGTAGTAAACCATAGTAAAGACAGGAGGGAAACAAAATGGGGCATGTCACATGGTCGCGGCCTGAATTTTTCTCAATTAAAAAGAGGAGGAAGTGAGGCGTTTCCGGCCTCTGTCAGCCCGCTGCTGGGCCTTTTTAATTCTTAGGACTCTGGCAGAGACGCATTAGACACGGAGCGCGTCGCATCCTAGGCTTGGGGGCAGGAGGACCTGAATCAGCTCGGAAGCACCCACAGGGGTGAGAGCTTCCCCAGCTTGGCCCCAGCCTACCTCCCCGCCCCCTTCCGCCCAGCCATCACTCATGCTGATTGGCTCTTGCAAGGGCCAATCGGCACCCGACATCCGACCCTCCGGTCTGAGAGGCGGAGGCTCGGCTGCCACCGCCAACCTCGAGGCCCCGGGAAGGGGCCCTGTGTCCCGCCAGGACCGATCCAGGCGGGGGCGGGAGCCTGGAGGACCTCCTCGCGGCCCTCTCTCCTACCCCGGGCGGAAGGGGGGCTTGAAGAAGGGGGACAAGAGCCAAGCAAAGGGGAAGTGCAGGCAGGAAGTGGAGGTGACCCGGGAAAAGGGAAAGTGCCAGGGCCCCGCGGGTCTGCGCCAACTCCCAAAGGCCATGGGGTGGAGAGCATCGAGGGAGGGGGTAAAGAGAGGCAGCTGTGGAGGCGTGGAATTCTGGAGGTCTCAGCAAGGAAAAACAGGGACGGAAAGGAATGCCAAAATTCTCTTTTTAGGGAGGCCTTAACAAAAGGATGACCAAAAAAGAAAAAAAAAATGAAAAGAAAAAAGAAAGGAACCCCGGAGGGATGACTCCAGTCTGTGTCAGCAAAAGTGTGCTCTGCTACCAGACTGCAGTTTCATCAGTAAAGTCAAATCTAAGACAAATGCTGGTTGCTGGTATTGGGACCATCGTGCTGAGGCCCAGAGGGTTCTTTTAGCACTCTTCTTTGGGCTCTGGGTTAACCCAGTACAGACAGTAGGCCACAATGACTGTACTAATGCCAGGACCATGCACTAGGAGGTGGGGACAAAGGGAGTGGGGGAAGGGGGTGATCTTCCCACAGCACAATCCAGCAGTTCAGAACTTAAGTTAGAGGTGACCCTGACATGCACCAAAGAAAAGAGACACAGAAAAGATTGTTGTTGAATCAGTCAAGTCCTGAGCACAGGAGCTACGCGTTTCACAAATGGCTCTCCTTGAACTGACATTGAAACAAAGTAAACAAGCAGAGTTGTTTAAAAGAGGGGCTCAGAAAGTGCGCGCGCGCGCGCGCACACACACACACACACACACACACACTCACTCACTCACTCACTCACTCACTCACTCACTCCTGACAGCTGTATTCCTTTAAGCATGTTTCAGGTATTTTCTTGAAGCCGGGGAAGAAGCAGCCACAGCAAAGGCAGGAAAGGTTAAAATAGCTAACTGATAACTCACTGTGAGCAGAAGCTGTTTGCCACTGGCAGAGATCTGATTGCGCTCAGCTTCTGATGATAATTGACTAGCAAATAAAACCTTTAAACTTAGCAAAAGCAAGCACAATTGAGGGTGTATGAGCACCAAGTAGCACTAGGTGCTCTGCTTAAAAAACACACTACGGGCGCAAAAGTACACACACACACACACACACACACACACCTTAGATAACACATTGTACACATTGTAGAAGACTTCTGGTATTTGGAAAAGTATGATCTATTGCTAGTCCAGCATTGTAACAGACACGACTGATTATCCTGGATTATCATATTTTCCCTAAAACAGTTAAGAATGGAAGGTTGGGAGGTTAAGCAAGGTTAAAGCCTTGGAAAGGGAGGGAGGGATGTGTGTGTGTGTGTGTGTGTGTGTGTGTGTGTGTGTGTGTTTTCCACATAAGCAGGATTTTCTTTTAAATTCCTTTTTAATAAACAATGAAGATTCTGTTTGGTCATTTTGTTTGTTTCTTCAAAAGACCAAACATTGCTTAATCTATTTTGTAAAACAATGCAATGTAAGAAGACAAATGAGATGGGGGCGGTCTTGTCTTCTTCCTTTATCTCCTGTAAACCCCAAATTTGAGCTTTGCTGGATCTGTTTGCTTCAGGCTCTTCTTACAAGGCAAGTATTGCAGGAGTCCCAACCCTCAAAAACCACGCTAGAAATAACCAGGAATATTATGTCGACAACAATACACTAAAAATCTCTCTTCCCCAGTGATAAAAGCAAATATTGATATAAATACCAAATAGGTGCTTTCTCTACATCACAGAAAATCTTAGTCTTAATGTTCATGTGCCTCTATTTGGCCCTACAAAATAGAGAATGATAGTTGTTGGAGGCAGAATCAGGACCATTTTGACCATATAATCGCTCCTGTTATTTATTATTATTTCCTATTGATAAAAGCCCAAGACACAAATTAATTTATTATGAATAGAGGCTTGTTAAGAAAAATAAATGCTTTTCAATGCTCTTTCTGTGAAGCATATATAAAATTCACAAGGTAATCAGTTTGTCAGAATAAACTGCTTCCAATTCTGGAAAGTTCTGAGTTTGCCAACTCATCACATTATTTTGGAACAACAGTCCCCTCCCCACAATGACCACCAGAAAATAGGCTCACAGAACTAAGGGCAGGCTAACTTCCTATTACAAATGTTTCTCATTTTCAATACAGCCTTGGCCACAGATGACCTAAAGCCAACTTTCAACATCTCTGAGGCATCGATTCATGAACTAACAGGAAAACAAATAGCCTATAAATGAAGACCACACAGATTTCCCCTCCATTCAATGCAAATCAAAACAAACACCCTCTTTTCCCTGACTTGATTCCTGTTCATTTCAGTAGCAAAACATTAAGCAATCTTATAGAGAAACATACAGTAGCCCCCAAACAGTATGTGTGATGCCTCAGTACAAGGAAAGGAACCACAAGGCAGAAATGCTGGGGTGAACTTCCATGACTCTTAACTCAGAATGCGTTCCAGACACTTGGTGTTTATTGTATATTCTGTACAGAAGCAGCCATGCCTACAAGATGGTAGGTCTGTGTGTGAAAAACATTTCATAAATCCTACTACAAGAACAAAAAGAAAATGTCCCCCACAATTACATTCCTTGGAGATCTGAGATAGGTAAGAATTCCTCTCTAAATACTTTTGCCTAAAAAGCTCTTACTCAGGAATCTTTTCTAAGACAGTCTGAGTAAAAGTCGCTGCTGTTTGCACTGCCTTGGTGTTGTGAAATCACAGAACACAAGTGCACGCACCCACTCGGCGAGCTTACCCTTCAGCACTCTGAGAGAGGATCTTAAATGAGGCCTTTTTAGGCTCCATGTTAGCAAGTAGTTCTGTAGAATTGTCCCTACGAAGGGCTGGCCTTAATATTTAGTCAAAAGGAAACTTTGATATGAAGAAAATGATTCTTGACAAACCTCAGGACAGGTGTTAAAGAGCACTAGCTCTGAAGCTACAGAAGGCCTTCTGTGGCTGCTCCGACACATTTCGCGGACTACCTGCCAGGTGTCATCGTGCGGTGAGCATCTGTGTACCTCGACTCACCCACCCCACTCTCTGAAAGTGCATCCTCCCCAAGGACAATGTGGGAAGGAGTGAAAAGGGACAGAGGGAAAGAGCAGAATTCAAGCCCCCGCGTAAATAAATGCACTTGTGTCTTCTGACTTTGCCACCATAAAAACGCACCTTTTGTGATGTCCAGTTGAGCTATTGACGGTCCTCTGGCTGCTTCTGGAAGCTGATGCTGGCATAGGTGCTTAAATCCTCACTGGAGCGTCTGGGGGAGCTGCCCTCCTTGCTGCCTAAGGGCTGGTGAGAGGGAGGGGGTGGTAGGGGCTGCTGTTGAGAAGGGCACTCCTGAGGACGCTGTTTCACGTCCTTGGTCAAATCCAAGTCTATGTAGTTAAGACTATTCTCCAAACCCCCAGCAGCTCCACATGCTTGAGCTGTTTCCTTGGAGGCTCCCCCTAGATCCCCAGGTCTCAGCCACACATTCTCAAAAGATGCAGAGCTGTGGCGTTTTACATCCTCACTGCTGCTGCCACCGCCACCACTGCCCGCTCCTGCAGCCCCTGCTCCAAAGGACACTGTGTTGGCAGCCCGAGTAGGTGCTGAGAAGGTCTCGGAGCTATGTCTCCTCCGGCAGCCTTGAGTGTCTGCACGAATCACTTTGGCACTCTGGTTATGGTTGGGACTGAGATTCACTCTGGTGAACGCACTCACGCCCCCAGGTCCCTGAGGGCCTCCCAGCAGGGAAGAGTGAGCAGCCTGCTCAGCTGCTCCTTGAGGTGCAGCAGGAGAAGCAGAAGCTGTAGAGGACGAAGATGGAGCTGCCCCTGTGGCTTTGGGCAGGCTCACCTTCTCCGCAGCAAGGCCTGTCCGCATGTCAGCATAGCTGACTGGGGCCACTGGTGAGGTATCCACATAGCTTTGACGAGGACAACCTATCTGCATGGTCATGTAGTCACCACGGCTACTTGGCACTGACCGGGTTGGCCTGCAAATGGAAGCAGCCCCTGGAGGTGCAGGGCCTACTCTGCCCAACTCAACGCCACCACTCTCCTGCCAGGTTGCCCTCCGGCCTGGCCCCAAGTCCATGTTCATGTACTCTTCCGAGCCAGTCTCTTCTCTGGGAGCTGGGTGGAGCTGGGGTGGACACCGAACTGAAGGAGAGCTATGGGAAGTCGCAGGGCCAGCTAAATAGCCAGGCTGGCCACTCCCGAATTCAATATTCACATATTCCCCTGGGCTCTTGGGCTCCGGAGGGTGTAGCGAAGGCTGCTGAGGCTGCTGCTCCCTTACCCGTGGTAAGGTGCTTGCCTTGGGATCTCCCAAGGACAGCCTTGTAGGCCGGGCCAGGCGGTTGTTGGTCTGTGCAGCTGTATCTACCTTTCGAGGCAGATGGGGTTGTAAGACGTGGTGGTGGGGATGCATGAGGCCAGACTCTGGCCTAGCCCCACAGTAACCCCCACCCAAGCTGTCACTGCTGGTAGAAGAGGAAGAATCTTCTGCAGTTGCAGTGTAGAGAAGGCGTCCAGAGCTAGAAGAGAGACGAAGATGCTGGTGCCTGGCACCCTCCTCTGGCTCCCCAGGGCGCTGGGTGTGCTTAAAAGACCTTGGCAATGAGTAGTAGGAGAGGACTGGCTTGTGCTGGGGATCTTCGGGACCGTAGTAGCATTCCGAGGGGCTGCTGGTGTTGGAGTCTCCCACCGGTGACATGTTCATATAGTCGCCTGTGCAAGGCAACAGCTTGCCACCACCACTCTCAGCAGGGACTTTGGAATGAGGCAGGGCATGAGGATGGTGCCCCCCTACTCCATTTGTCCACGGCTTCCCATAGCTGCTCCCAGACGGGGCTGCGCTGCTGCTGCTGCTGGAGCCACCACCAATGTCAGGGGAGCAACTGCCACTGGGAGACATCATCATGTAGCCATTGGGGTCCACTCTCTGAGGGTGGCGTCGGATGGGGTTAATGATCTGCTGTGGGGCGGATACACTTTTGGGGCTCATGGGCATATAGTCCCCATTTCCTTTACGGTTGCTGGGCACTGGAGCCACCCCTGGAGACATGGGCATGTAGCCGTCATCGGTGTGCAGGGTGGAAGGGTCTGGACGGTGGTGGCCCCCGCGACGCTCCAAGGGGTGCAGCTCTAGACCCTCTTCAGGATAGGAGTGGGTGGGCACGAAGGCGGAATGCCGGTAGCTGGGCAGTCGGCCTCCACTGCCACCTCCTGGTGGGTAGGCAGTGGGCATCATCTCTGTATACTCCTCAATAGAAGCCACTGAAGACTGTGAGGGGGTCTTCTGATGGGAAATGGTAGGGGACGTGCCTGCGGAGTGAGTTCTCTTCCGAAACCGGTTATCCAGATCTGCTGCGCTGGTGGCTTCATCCCCAGTCAATGCTGGGCTTGTCCCCAAGTTAGCACCTGGGATGTAGCGATGGCCATTACCACCCCTAGACAAAATGTAATGACCATTGGGAGCAGTCAAGGTGGAGGCTCCCTTGCCACCCATGCAGATATAGTTGCTCAGCTCCTCCTCACCCCTGGCTGGTGGGGTGTGACCCAGGGAATCTGGGGTGACACTGCGGAAGGAACTTCGGAAATCGCACGGACTAGAACCATACTCATCAGAAGAGATGAAACCGCCATCACTAGGAGAACCGGACACGGAAGCACTAGAGCGCCTCGGGAAGAGACAGTCTGAGGTGGAGCCGTGGCCACTAGTGCTACTAGATGACAAACTGACTGGGCTGGTGGCTGAAGGTGAGCAGCGGGAAGAAGGCATAGGGATGGAGCGGCTGTGGTTGAGTGGAGGGTGAAGCCTGGAGCTGCCTCGATGCCGATGTGCCTGGGTCCTGTTGGTGCTAGGGCTCACAGGACTGCCATCCACTGATGCTGGACGGGACATGGTGCCTTCGCCGTCGCTAGAGGCGCGCACCCGGAAGGAACCTGGTTTCCCACCCACCATGCTGGCAGGGGAGGTTGCAGTGATGCTCTCAGTGCGAGATCGGCGAGTCAGGCCCACCTGGCTGGGTGGAGGATTGTTGAGATGGTGCCTGCGAAGGGGAACACTGATGGGGTTGGAGCAACTGGATGAAGACTGGCTTTTGCTGCGCGGGCGAAATTCATCGCTCATGGCCCGCATGGCCTCTAGAATGGTCTCATGCATGTTCTGGGCTACCACGGAGTCATCCACTTGCATCCAGAACTCGCCAGGCCCTGTCACGGCAGAACGCCCCACCTCAATGAAGAAGAAGTTCTCTGAGTGGCCACAGCGTCTGATGTTCATTAGCTGCAGCACCACAGCCGCTGCCTCGGAGTTCAGCTTCACAAAGCTGATGGTCTTGCTGGTCAGGCAGAGACGGTAGATGCCAATCAGGTTCTTTGTCTGGCCCAGGCCCTTGGGTTTCAGGATAACCTGCCAGACCTCCTTGAACGCAGGTCCTGGTCCCGTGTCATAGCTCAAGTCCTCCCCTGCTTCTCCGACGCCAGAGCTGCCACTGCAACTACCACCGCAGCCTCCACCTCCAGCCCCGTCATGGTGGGCCTTTGCTCGATTATGCAGCTGCAGAAGCGCCTGGTACCAGCTGTCTTGCTCAGCCTCGCTATCTGCCGCAATGGCAAAGTGTTCGTCTCGGGTGTAGAGAGCCACCAGGTGCTTGTTCTTGGAGTCAGCCCGCTTGTTGATGTTGAAACAGCTCTCGAGGGGGATCGAGCGTTTGGGGGCGCTCGACTTATGCCGCCACTTCTTCTCGTTCTCATAGTACTCCAGGCGTGCCGGGCCCCCGGCCTCGCTGGCTGCCCGCAGCACGAAAAAGCGCTTGTGCATACTCTTGGGTTTGCGCAGGTAGCCCACCTTGCGCACGTCCGAGAAGCCGTCGGTATCCGGAGGGCTCGCCATACTGCTGCGGAGCCGAGGGAGGTGCCGAAAAACTGGGTGGGGGGAGGCTTCGCGATGCGGTCCCGCACATGCACTCCGGGGCTGGAAGAAGCAGAAACCCTGATTCCGAAATCGTCGCTGTTCACGGCGCTGGGAAGGGGCAGCCGAAGGACGAGGTAGCTGCGCCAAGGAAGATTGCCGGACCCGAGTTTAAGGGCGTTTCATGCCCAGAGGGGAAAGCAGTGTGTCTAGGGTGAGTGCAGCCGCAATCTTCTGAGGACCAAGTCTCCCCTGAGTCTCCGCAGCCGAGAAGAAGCTAAGATGCATCCCTCGCCGCCCCTGATCGAGTCCGGTGCAGTGAGGCAGCGGCGACCAAGGAGTCCCAGCTTGGCCCTTTAGGCGCGCGCGCCTTCCCTCCCGAGTTCCCCTCTGGAAGTAGCGATTCCCGAGGCAAATTAAATATCCTTGGGCAGGGGGAGGCGGGCTGCCAAGTCCCAACGTTGCACGGGGTTCTCCCTCCTCCTCCTTCTCCTCCTCCTCCGCCTCCTCCCACCCTCCAACCGTCCCCGCCGCCACCAGCCGCCCAAATACCAGCTCAATCGCAGAGACCGCGGCGCTGCGGCTGTTG
Source organism: Ondatra zibethicus (assembly GCA_004026605.1). Taxonomy (NCBI): domain Eukaryota; kingdom Metazoa; phylum Chordata; class Mammalia; order Rodentia; family Cricetidae; genus Ondatra; species Ondatra zibethicus. Next base: position 77,602 of record PVIU01003938.1, on the reverse strand, counting down.
CTGCTGCTGCCGCCACCCGAGGACGCGTCCTCTGCAGCCCGCACTCGAGCCCATCTCGGCGGGCGGGGAAAGTGGCTTTTCCACGCGCAACGCTACTGGGCAGCCAGGGGAGCAGGGGACGGTCCAGAGGGACAGACTCATCACTGCCCCAAGCTCCAGTCCGAGAGGGAGGAGGGGAGAGGACGGGGGGGGAGGCGGCGAGGAGGGAGGTTTGGGAAGAGATGAGGGGGAAGACGCCCGATCCTCCGGAGGCGCAGCCGCCGCAGTTACTTCTCCCTCCTCCTCCTCCTCCTCGGAGAGTTGCCGAGAGCCCCAACCAAAACAAGCGGCGGCGGCGTCTGGCACCGCGCGCCGGCCCCCTCTGACCGCGCCGCCGTCTCACTCCCGAGGAGCAAAACACGTGACGGAGCCTCTGCTCTCTGCAGTCGGGCCGCGGCCGGGAGGCTCCAGGCAGGGTCTCTCCCTCTCTCTTCTCGTTCTACATTCCCGGCCGAGCCCGCCCCGCGCCCGCCCCCTCCACCCCCTGGCCTTGCCGCAGAGGCGCCCGCGCCGGGCCTTTGCTGCAGCGCTCAGGCAGCGCCCCTGCGTGGCCGGTAGAGCCCTGGGCACTGCGCCTCCTATGCCCGCGCCACCCATGGCGCCCCCGGCCCGCAGGAATCCCCGCGGCGGGAGGGCGGGCGTGTTTGGGTGGCTACCGGAAAGCAGGAGGGGAGTCTGGGAAAACGGGAGGGGGCGATCGGGGAAGACGCAGGAGTGAGGGTGGGGGCAGTTGGGGGGGGGTGCACTGCGGCTACAGAGCCCCGAGTGGGAAGGCTGGGGAGGAGGGGATCCGGATGACCCGCATCCTTTCACACAGGTAAAAGCGACCCCTGGGAGTCAGCTGGATGTTGGTTTCTAGGTAAGAGCCCTGGGGAGAGCTACATTTTTGTAAGGTTTCTAATGGACTTCTAGGCCAGCCTTCCACCTGGAATCTCCGGATGTGCCGCGGTGAAGCACCTGGAAGGAACACAGAGGGATGCCCAAGGACAACGACTGTTGCTGGTTTAGGGTCTCTCGGAATTAAGACCGGGGCTCTCACGCCTGGCACTATTGAGATTAGCAACTGATCAGTTAGGGAAGAAATAAAATGTAAATGTCATAATTTCATTCCCTTCGTGCAGGTGAACTGGAATTAATACTTATGGATTAGGGCAAAGGATGGGGGTGAAAGAAACCTGACACCCCTTAACATGTTCTCAAGTCTATCTGCAATTTTTTTTAGAAAGATGGTAATGACGTAAAAAGAGTGCCTAAGTTACAATCCCTACTGTGTACATATTACCAAATGTTTGTTTCATAGTTTCCACGCGCAGTGGACAACTCAATAAATTTTTAACCTTGACCACAAGGATAGGCTGTTAGGTTGTACAGGAAAATGGGTACTTCTTGATGAAAACGGGTCAGCAGCCTAGTTGCAAAGCCTGTTACTCAGTCTCTCCATAAACAGACACTCCCCAAAGTTTTTATTTTATTTTTTAAGGTGACCTATAAATCGAGCAGAATGTCCCTGTCTTGCCCAATTGGCATGAAAGACCTACAAAGGTGACGTTGGTCCCTTGCTTAAAGCCATCCCACTTTAGCCCTGGGCGGTTCTGGGTTTCCATCTCCTTTTTTTTTTTTTTTTCCCTCCAGGAACCCCCTCAGCCTCCAGCTCTCTGGTACTGCAGAATGTTCGCAGGGAGACGCAGCAGTAAAGGTGCTGGGCATGCTCAATCCACTAGACCGCCTGGCCTGAATTGGGGGGGGGGGGTCAAGGGCGGGGGTACAGCGCCTCAGCCTAATGTGGGGCGAAAGGCGGGGTGAGTTTCTTGGGGCAGCCTGCTGATTGGTGGAGCTGCCTGTCTTTCCCGTCTTGCACAGATGCAGTAGAGGGGAGAGGGGGTGAGGGTACGGACGTTGGTGCCGGCGCCATTCAGAGGCTTGCGGTAATTGAATTGGGATATCCCGCATCTGCAGATGCTACCTCCTCACGAAAGCCTAAGGAGCCTCCGGTTTCTCTTTGCACCCTGTACTTCACCACGCAGGTTCTTCTCAACCTGGCTAATGTATTATCTGGGTACACATGTTGAATTGAAAGTCCTCCCTTTTTCCCTCTGACAGCTTGGTGATGCGGGCACACGTGCCCACTACCGCAAGGCTATAAATAGCAAGTAATTTGGAAGTGGTAACGAGGCAGCAATAGCAGGAATCGGATTCTGAAGGTTTGAAGTGGGAGGGAAGGATGTGAAGTAGAGATGCCTGAAGTTAGTGTAACAGAGCAACAGTGGGAGGTTTGCCCAAGCCCCACCCACCCACTCACCAAAGAAACAAAAAAGAAAGATAAGAAACAGCTGTTTGACAGCAAAATCTAGATTAGGCCAAAAGGCCTTCTACAGGAGGGGGCCTGTGGTTCGCATTTTGTAGTAAAGCCCTTCAATTCCATACACTTTCATTTTTAAAATTACTTCCTTCCTATCCTTTATCCCCAACCAAGATCAAACAAAAATAGAGAGGGGGAAAAGGATGTAGCTCTATGAGGAAAACATACTACTTTCTCAAAGAAGGGGACAACCGAAAGAGCAATTTATTTTGGAAAATTTTTACAAGTCATCTTCCCAAAAGGTTAGGGCTTTGATGATATGAAAGTAAGTGTTATTATGGCTGAAAATAAAGCAGAACAACTACGTTGAGGTGTCCAAAGACCTGGGTTGGATCTCCAGTAACACACACACACACACACACACACACACAGAGAGAGAGAGAGAGACAGAGAGAGACAGAGAGAGAGAGAGAGAGACTAGAGTTTTACTGCCAATCTTAAAGAAGTTAATATTTAAATTGTAATACAAGAAGTTCAGTTTTGTACTTTTTTAATTCATGGGTTAATGTAACTCTGGAAATGCAAATTCACATTTGATTCATGTGAATGTACAGAAAAGCAAAGGAGGGTTTTGTGGAATCTAAGTGAAGTCATGCTGAGCAGATACATGCATTATCCTGTCACCTTATGCTAAATTAATCTTGTGTATTACAATGAAATGCTCTCTATGAAAAATTTACACCTAACAAGAAAATTCAGACTGGGCAAGCAACTGATTACCAAAATAAGTTGCTCAATACTGCCATCTCTAGGACAGTTAGAGACCACTTGTGAAAAGAATAAAGGAAAATTACACTTTAAAACATTGACTAGAAATATTGCCAAAACTAAATTGGCATATTGATGTCTTGAATACAGTCATGATTGTGGGAATTAAATTTTACGTGTCCTTGGTGCATATTTGATTAACATATCTACAATTACCCTTAAAGTGGGAAAATGGCATGTGTATGAAGTGATCAAGAGAATCAAAAAAGTCCAACTTATTACATATAAATTAAATAACAGTGAAGAGATAACACCGAATTTGAAAATTATAGAATCATTTTATATGAACACCTTTATATCAGCAAACATGCTGATGGGTCAGCACTAGAGAAACCATTGGAATCTCAGAATTAATTTTGGCAATTTGAGACAATGCTGGAAAGAAAATGAAACTTGTGGATTTTTTTACTGCAGGACTATTATTATTTTAATATACATGCTTAGTTACATTAAATTAACTTTTTCCTCCTCTGCAAAAGTGATCCAAAACATATGAGACAGATTCTTGCAGCTTTAGTATCAAAGATACAAAATAATTGGTATATAAAAGGTGTGTGTGTGCGCACACATGTTAAATATCAAGTACCTGACATTTACTCAAGCAGCAGAACCCAAGTAGACGAAAACTCTTCTCCATGGAGTAGAGGAACCATAATCTTAAACTCCAAGGATGGTTACAACTCATGAAGTGATTAGCAGATTCTTCCCCCTCATTCCATTTCTTGGGACATCTACTTGTGTGTCCGGCATTGACCAGGTATTGAGTTCTTTGAACATAATGACCTGTCTGTACAACCGCAGGCACTGGTGCCTAAGATCACATAGCAAGCAACTGCCTTCTGATTGATAAGGCATCATGTGTAGACAGTGTATTCTACAATCAGAGATGCCTCTACCATTAATAACTTTCCCTCTTGTCGTTAAAATCTTCCATCCTTTTGGATTATAAAAGATCATTAAAAGCGAGCTGCAAAGTCACATTTGGCCTCAGAATCTGCTAGATTAGGGTTTCTCCAACCCCAGAATCTTCTTAAAATGAAGGTCCTACTTCAGAAGGTTCAGGAAGGGAGGCAAAGGGCCCATGTTTTTAACATGTTCCCAGTGCAGCTGATTCCATGGAGTTCTATTGCTGATGACGGATTGAAAGGCATAAGAGTAAGGTGCATGAAATACAAGCAGAGCACTCACCTCACTGCTTTATGCACGTTCAAAGAGAACAATAGCAGTAAACATCCGACTCAACTAAGCGCTGGCTGTTTGGGGACTTCTCTATTCAATCACACCTACCAAGCATGGAGAGTTATTCTTTCCAAGGTGTAATTAATACACTGCAGATTCCTGACCTCATCCAAGCCCCAAACCAACATGTCATAGTAAAAAAAAAAAAAAAAAATCTCTCATCTAACGCAGTATTGCAAGATTCCTACTTACCCACAATTTTAAGCAATACTGGCTTATGCACAGAAAGGAAATTTTTAATTAGGTGCCATGGAATTAAACGAACATACAGCTTACCTATTAAAGGTCTCTATCTGTGGGCTGTTCACTACAGCTAGGCAGAGCAGGCAATGACCCACGCTTGGGTGCATCTCATAGCAGCTTTGAGAAAAATCAATTACTGGCAATCGGCTGCTGAGAATCCATCTCTGCTCTCAGACTGGATTTCACACTGTATCCTGGGGAGTTCAGAGAGTAAATGCATTGAGAGCTAACCCAAGATTTCAGAAACATACTAATCCTCTCAACAGTGCCCAAACTTTTATCATTTGGGGTATATAAACACATGAAATGAACACATGGATGAAATCAGAGGAAAGCGGAGCAAAGGGAAAACTCAAGGCCACAATTTAACGTTTCCATTTCAGAAAATATACTGACTGACATATTTTCATTTTAATTTTCTTTGCATCTTTTCTAAATCTGTACTTGATTGTATGTGTAAGTACGTGTGCCTGGGTGCATGCAGATATCCCTGGAGGTCAGAAGAGGATATCAGACCCCAAGAGCTGAAGCTACAGATACTTGTGAGCTACCATATGGATGCTGGGTACTGAACCCAGGTCCTCAATAAGAGCAGCAAATGCTCTTGACCACAGCCATCTCTCCAGCCGTTTTGTGCATCTTTATTTTAACTATATTTTTATTTCCTTTTTAGTTGTCTTTAATACAGACTGGGAGTTTGCCACTCAATTGTATAGCTCAGATAGGGCCACTCCTTTGGCTATTGCGGTGGGGTGGGGTCACAAGGGCTCAGGGCTGGAAACTGAACCCAGAGTCTCCTGCAGGCTAAGCTAATCCCCTACCGCTGAGCTGTATCTCAGCCTTCTTGTAGGTCTGTATTGTAAAACAGTGCCTAGGTGAGGTTCCCTGCTGGTCCTGAACACATTGCAGTCCAGGCAAAATTCTAGTTTGCAATCTCTCTGCCTCAACCTCCCTAGTAGCTGGGATTACCTGCAAGAACAGAACATGAGGCCAGCTCCACTCAGTATCTTACGTTTTTCATTCTGCTGCAGTGTGCTTAGGCTAAAATCTGACACCCTAAACTGACTTTAACACAGTTCATTGAGTTTTCTTTCCATGTGAATTTTATCAATAGTGAATGCCTTGTGCCCTCTACTGTGTGGCCAGGGTCTACACACACAGCTACCCTATGCACTTAAACTCACTTCTACGCCCTTTTTCTCATCACACTCTTGCCTGAACTCTAACACTGGCAGTTATGTCTTCTTTCTTGTTTGACATTTTTTAAAAAAATCAAAATTTCTAAAATCGGGGTTCATCACTGACTAAAGTTTAGAAATACTACTTTCCTTGGTCTATAAAAAAAGAGCTCATGTGGATTCCAGGAATTAGAATTACGTTGCTATAGGAGGTAATGTCCACTGTGACTCTAGGCAGAGTCCCTGACATCAGGATTGCCTAGGGAGTTACTAAAATCAAAACTTGCTCCAGAAGTTGTGCCCCTTTTATGAGCCCACTCAAAGGTCCCAGGGCTTCACAGCCACTGCACAATGTACCCTATTAGTCAAAGGCATCAAGCCCTGGCAGAGTGAAGCCAGCCTAGGTGACAGTTTTGATGGAAGGAGTATTAAACAATTTGTAGCCACCTTTTAAAATTATTACAGATTGGAAGATATGGAGTGATAGAAAATGAGGAGGGGGGACGAGGAGAACCTCCAAGCTGAGGTAGCGAGTGCACATTTACACATGGGAGACTGATGTTGGAAAGACAAATCTGGGCTAAAAGATCATTAATTTAATTTTTCCAAGGTCAACCATAACTTGTTTATTAATGTGAGAGGATTAAAAAACTGCTAAAAAAATTCCCCTCAGCAGACTGTCCACTTTCCCTAATTTTTGGTTTCCTTTATGTCACATTAACTGACTCTGAAAGGAACACCAAGGTGTCATTCAGGACCGTGGACAGCATCAAGAAAGGGGCATTGCCAAATACCTTACTCCTGTGGATGGGACACAGGATGATTCTAGAAGGATCACTCAATGTGAAGTGTTAGAGTGAGAAATGATGGACTCCCAACTTCCTGAAATCCAAAGGGATTGATTTCTCTAGACATTTGGCTGGTGCTATCTGACTCCTCCACTGAGAGTCAGAGGTGGTGACGGACACCTGTAATCTCAGTACTCAGGAGACTGTGACAAGAGATCACTCGGGAGTTCAAGGCCACTCTCTCTGCTCAGGACAACAGGGCTACATAGCAAACTCTTGTCTCCACATAAAACACAGCTTCTCAACTGGATTCCATCTAATGACAGACAAGAGGACACTGAAAGTGAATAGTCACAAATTGCCAGTTGAAAATGTCCAATTTTTGAAGTTTGCAACTTATAATTTGATACTATTTATGCAATTTTCACATTTTTGAGAACTATGGAATACACCAGCCCACTAAGAAAGACAGTTAAGTCATACTGAGACAGCAGCCTTGAGACTGGATGACTATAAAGCATATAGGCTCTGTCCCCAAATATCCAGAACTCTCCAGCATCGCTCTAGTGATTATCTTCCCCATTCTTCACTCTGCGGTGATATTTTGTTTATGTTTTAACAAATAAAACTTGCCTGAAGATCAGAGTGCAAAGCTAAGCCACTAGAGGCCAGACAGTGTTGGCACACACCTGTAATCCCAGGACTCATAAGACAGAGGCAGATGGATCTCTGTTAGTTCAAGGCCACCCTGGGCTACACAAGATTGACTCTGTCTAAAAGAGAAATAGAGCTCACACAAAGGTGATCCCAGCACTTGGACCACACACCTTTAATCCTAGCCCTAGGTTGCTTTATATGTAATAAAAATACAAAGCAAGATGGGGTTGGAGAGATGGGTCAGTGGTTAAGATATGGCAGCAAGGGGCCACTGGATGCTCTTCTAGAGGACTTGATTCCCAATGCCCATGTAACAACTCACACAACAACTTCTGAAACTCCAGTTCCAGGAGATCTGATGCCTCTCTGGTCTCCATGAACACCAGGCATGCACACAGTGCACAGACATACATGCAGGCAAAACACCTATACATTTAAAATTTTTAAATTAAAAATTAAAACAAACAAAGCAGTATTCTTAAACCAGTCCTTAAACTGCAGAACAATGAAAACCTTTAGGATAGTTATTGTTTGTTGAAGAATTTTTGTGTGGGTGAAGTTTTAAGCCCTGTATACATATTACTTAATCCAATTTTCATAGCAGATTCAGGAGGCGAGCATCCTAGAGCTGCAAAAAGGAACACAGGAAAGGAAGGATACTGTGATGCCAACCTCTGTCTCCAAACACCTTTACTTTGACCATTCTTCCCTTTTACTCCTCAGCTTAACTAATTTTTCCAGAATGGGCCTAAGAAAAAGTTTCTGTGGATAGAAAACCAAATTTTCTGTCAATTCATTGGTAACATCAGGAAAGGATTATCTTGGGTGAGCAAGATGGTCCAGCAAGTACAGACATTTGCTACCAAGACTGATGAGCTGAATTCAAGTCCCAGGTTCTGCACAGTGAAGGGTGGAAGGAAATGAAAGTTGTCCTGATATTCTTCATGCTCCTTGTGGCATATGTGCATCCCCCGGCCCAAATAAACACATGTAACTTTTAAGAGTCATCTTAGTATGTCTAGTAAAGCAACTCATAAAATACATTTTTCCTGCTGTACCTGGTACTTAGATTTGGTGTGCTGCTTTGTTTAAAGGAGAGGCAAATGTTCAACAATTTGACTTTCTTCATTTTCTGATCTATTTTCTGAAGTATTACCTTTATGTTCATTTGTTCTCAAAGTGTAGCGTTTGACCAGCCCCGCCCCCTCCTTTTTTTAGGCGAGTCATAAGCATCTTGAAAAGGGGCCTAAGAAAGTTCTAGGGATGGGCTTGTGTAAATAATGGTAGAAAAGTCGAGAAAAACATGAGGCATTCCATGTTCTTGTAGTCTCATGCTGCTGCTGTGACAAAACATGTTCGCTAGAAACAGCTTAAGGGAGGAAGGGTGTCCTGGTCCGGGTTCCTATTGCTGTGAAGAGACAGCATGACCACAGCAACTCTCATGAAATAAAGTATTTAATTGGGTTGGCTTATCGTGCAGAGGTTTAGTCCATTGTCAATATGGTGGGTTATGGCAGCATGCAGGCCAACAGGGTGCTGGAGAAGGAGCTGAGAGGTCTACATCTTGATCTGCAAAAAACAGGAAGTGATCTAAGACACCAGTCATGACTTGACATATATGAGACCTCAAAACCCACCTCCACAGTGACACACTTCCTCCAATAAGTCCCTGCCTACACCAACAAAGCCACACCTCCCTACAATGCACTCCCTTTGGGGGCCATTTTCTTTCAAACTACATAAAAGGGATATTCGGCTTATACTTCCAGACCACAGTGTGCTAATGAACTTAAGCAGGAACTTAAAGGCAGGCTTCCTCCTATCCCATGCATTCAAACCTCTAGCCAGGGAACAAACACACTAACGTGGAAGTACAGCAGGAACCAAGGAGGATGCTATTCTAAGCTTTAGGACTCTGCTTATCAAAGCTCTATTTTCATGTCTCACTATAACATGTGCATGAGTCTTTTAGACATTATAATAAAGGTCTATAATTTGGGGTAAGGGAGTAGACTAGACAAGAGGCTGGTCATAGTCTGAAGTGTTCTTAATTAGTTACCTCCTCCCTGCTCTGTCTCCACTTCTATAACACAATGCTGACTGCCCAGGTAGGGCTGCCTTTATCAAGCATCTGGTTTCTGCTTGAAGCTGAATTCAGTAACAGTCTGATGACTTGCAGGCTCCAATGCCTCTGACTGTGTGAGGGCTGTCACATCTGGCACCTGGTTTGATGTCAGCAGCTGACCATCTTTTCTCCTCCTTCCCCATGAACTTCTTAACTTAGTATTTCTAAGGAGATTGTGCAATGCTCTCCTGCTGCCTTAGATGAGGCAGGGACAAATTTAAATGTTACCTCACCTCTGCTAGGAAGAATTCAAGACCCATCATTGTGGCCCAAAACCTATAGGATACTGGAGTATTCTAAACTGTAAGTCAGATCACATTCACTAGAATTGTATGGAGATAACGGGAAGGAAAAAGACAAGATGTTCAAGAACTTATCCATTCATCTTCTGGAGAGAGTTACCTCAGAGGTCATAAATTGTTTTTGTATAAAGATGCTTGGAATGGTTTAAGAACTAGCCTACTTATGATCTAGGCTAAGGGATTAAGTACTCTAAGATCTTAAACTGTTCCACATACCCACGATCTTGTTGTTTACAAGGTATGAAGACAAAATTAAAAAAAAAAAAGATCTAATGCCTTTTCCTGACCTCAAGTGTTTTTAAATGATGGTTTGTATTTTTCACTTTTTTTTCCAGAAGCAAAAATAACAACTTACATTTCAATTGTGGCTTCTCCCTGACACTAAAATGCATAGCTCTTTGTGAAAGTGTCGGTCATTATAGCTCCCACCTTCATGGTGCTCCTTTGTTTTGTGTAAGAGTGTGCCATGAACTATATACTCTTAATAGCACGTTTACTCACTGAGGTTAAAAGCAGGCAGAGGTGAGGGGTTTTGTTATTTGTAGATGGATTCATTTGGTCAATGCCATATAACAAATTTCCAAAAGCTAAAAATTAGCCTAGTTATTGGCTTAACTAAAATGCCTAGTAGGCTAAAGTAAATGACTGCTCAGTTCTTTCACAGACAGTTGATCTGGTTGGCCTCGTTGACAGTGTTCTAATTAATGCATAATAGTCAATCAAAAAATACTTACTGGGCACCGATCAGGTACATTACACTAATACTCAGTAGGGAGCCTGGGGAAACAACCCTGGAAGGGATTAACTAAATGAAGACATAAACTGAAACCATAAACTAGAAGCTAATGAGGTAGACATTTGTCTTTATAAAGTGTCAACCTGTACCTGTGGAATTGGGTGACCCAAATGCAATTATGCTCAGGATCACCCAGCCAAGCACAGATCTGGAAGATCTAAATTTTACTCCTTTTAAAATTGAGGCCATTTCTTCCTGGAAGAATTGGAAAGAGACAAGAGTTAAGGGTGGAAGTGAAATTACCATAGAGTGAGCATGTTCTCCATGGAGAAATTCTCCTAATGTCTGTGTTAGAATCCCTTGGTGATAGCATGGATGATTTCATCTTGCTAGAACTCACATGAGACCAAATACGAACAAATGCAGTATGTGATTTTTAAGCGGATTCTGCTGTAGCAGGCGGGGTACACTTCATACGCTGGGAAAGATTTTGTGGTTTTGCATGGATCCCTAAACCTTTCCTGTATGTCTTAGTTAAATGTGGCAAGTGCATCTGTTCTGGTGTCTAAAGGTTAGTTCAGAAGTTTAAGAATTCAGGATGATGAGGCATTAATTTCACTACTGTCATCTTATTTCAGAAATTGAAGCTGGTGGCTTGCTGATGGCAGGCGCTTGAGCAATTGGTGATCTTTTGAATTGGACTAAATAATATTTTAATTAGATGTTAACATTAAACATTAGGTGATGATACATCAAAAATATGATAGTATTGTTCCCCTTTTTGAAAACAATCACAACTTAGGGACAATATGTTAAGTGAAATAAGCCAGACACAGGAAGGCAAGTATCACATGTTCTCTCTCATATATAGAAACCGTAAAAATGCTAACACAGAAAACAGTGGTCACCAGAGATTGGGGGCCCTAGGGGTGGAAGGAAGATGGCAGAATATGACAAGTACATATTGTAAGATGTATGCAAGTAGCCACACTAAACCCCATTAACATATGCAATTAGCATGTGCTAATAAATAATAATATGATCAGCATTGGCCCCAGGTGTCCGTCTGGCCTTGGTCAGCTAAAAGAGAACAGCAGCTGCCCCTTCTAATGGTCAGTTTCCCACTATCTTCCTGACACCATGGTCAAGTGTCAGGTACCATTTGTCACCACAATGCTTTCTTGCAGCCGGCCCACTCTGACTCATTTATATCACCTGCCCAGATCCTCCAGGCGCCTGAGTTTATGACCCCCGTCTTAAAAGTACTTCAAAGCCGATTGCATCTGAGCAGCATTTGGTGATGAAGACAGATATTCCACATGAGGACTTGTCCTACCGCATTCCCCTGGGGCGCCCCTTTCTATGCTCCTGGGCAGACTCTGGACTAATTCATTTAAAGAATGCTCATTCATCAAAAGGAAGTCCGATCTAACTCTAGCCTTTCTAACCCTCTGCACAATTTGCCTCATCTAATTGATGTGCGGCATGCTTTACTTTGCATTTCCATGGCAAAAGAAAGAACATTGCTCACAGAAACAGATGCCTTATAAGAGATGGTTATTTACAAACTTTTTACCAAAATGAAATACTTAAAAATTACCCTGGAAAAATTCATACATGGATAATCCTGTGTCAGCGTAGGTTCGTTGTCGACAGTCCATGTGGTAGGGTTAATAATGGCAGAGACTGTGTATGAAAGGATGGAGTCCATGTGATGTCTTCTGCTGAAACTGTTCTGAAAAACAAAGCAGAAAGTTTGCTTTAAATCCATCACAGGCATCTAATAGCCCAAGAATATCCAATGGGTCCTATGTTTCTCCCATTCCATAAAAATATAAATAGCTAATATTTTGTATTATTTCTTGGTAGTGCCTTGAAAACCCAAATACAGCCTTTCCCCCAAAATAAAATGAAACCTGACCCTGACAAACAAGCCTTTCCTCTTATTCTCTTTACTTCTTTGACTATATGCATTGAAAATAAACCTCAAGACAATTGGGGGCAAAAGTTTATAACTATAATGTCAAGTTGAGGTTTGTGTTTGAAATGACCTGTTCTGGGTGCTATTTTTCTCCTGTAATTCACATCTACCTACTGGCTAGGGAAAGCCAACAATCTGTGTGTGACGCATGATGACTCATTGGGTTTGGAGGCTAGAGAGGTGTCTCAGCAGGTAAGAGTGTTCGGTGTGCAAGCAGGAGGACCTGAGTTAGCACCCCCCCCCAGCGGCCGTGGCTGCGCACATGACTGTAACCCCAGCGCTAGAGGAAGGACAGACTGAATATTACTGGGGCTTTCTGGGTGCTAGGCTGGCTCTGGGTTCAATGAGAGACTCTGTCTCAAGGAATAAGGTGGAGAGTGATAAAGCAGGACATCCAGCAGCAGAATCTGACCGCTGTGTTTGCATGGGTGCATGTACCCACACATATACATGCTTACATCACACATATGTACCTCATTACCACACACACACAAACAAACACAGACACTCACACACATAGAAAATTTTTTTCATGTTTCCCCATTTTTGGCTATATGAACTTGAAGTAGTCTGTTTCTGGCCTCCTTCTTTGTGTATAAAAATGTACTGATTATTCCATGTCATTGCTACAGTAGGAGGATACATACAGTGTGGTGACAGAGTACATGGCAAAGGACAGCGTTTATCGTTACTGATCAGGGCACCTTTCTTCCTGAGCTGAGACCAAGGCACCCTAAGAAAAGGCTCTTTAAGAATGGAAGTGGTGAACTCCTGTTTCCATCCTTTCTTTTAAGCAGTTTTATTCACCCAACGGACAACAAGGAAAGTGAAATTTGGTTTTCCACGACACAACATGTTTAAGCTAACTGTTCATCACTGCTCTTACCCAAGATTTCATCTTGCTTGTATTTCTCAGGTATATGTGTGAAAAAAATTCCACAGAAAAGGAACCATTTATTTTTGAACTTTTCCCTTTGAAAGCCATATTGGAAAAGTTACTAAGATAAAGAGAGGAGGTGTCAGCTGGTGTGTGGAAGAATAACGTTGAAGAAACGCGGCCTGGAGCCGGCCCGGGAAGCTGAGCAAACAACATCTCTGCCACTGTCCCTGGAGCTCTCAGATTTTGTTTTTTCCCCTTAAGACAGAAAATTGAATATGAATGGCGAGAAGGTGGCTCTGCCAGTTTACATGTGTTGGCTCTACTAGTAAGAGTTCATTATGCTTCCCTCAACGGATCCTGACAAAAACCCACAGAGAAAGAAACAACCAGCAGAAGAGTCCCGAGGTTGCAACTGAGGGGCCTGGAGCTTTTCTGACTCCAAGCCACTTACTAATGCAGTTGGGACTGGGGGTGTTTTTCACATTCTTTAAAATCAACAAATGAACCTTTTTGATAATTTTCTACCAAATTAAAAATAACTGCTTGGGGACAATATTGTTTACAGAACAAGTTCCAAGACAGCCAGGACTGCATAGGGAAACCTTGTATGGAAAAACCATGAATAAATAAATAAACAAACAAATAAATATTAAAAGTTAAAAAATAAAAACAAAACCATTTTTACATTTCCTTTGGCTCAGTAACTCTTACTTCCAGTCATACCTTAATATATTAACCTTTTCTTTTCTAGAATACTATTCATTTTTTTCTCTTGGATGTTAGGAACCCAAAATTTAAAATGAACTTTAGAAATAATTTAATGCTATCCAATCACCTTTTGGTGGAGAATATTATATTTCAGAGCTTACACTGGGGTATAAAGCTCATGATAGAGATGAAAATCACATTTTTTTTTTTACTTTCCAGTTTTCTGTGTTTTCTTACTCAATGTATGACAAAAGCATTAGAAACAGAAAGTTTTATTAGGCCCACAAATAGCTTTCCAGCTTTGTGTGACATCAATTTCTACGCAGCCTGTTACAGACAGACCAGCCACAGTCCCTTCCAAGCTCTGCCTACTCATTCTCTGATCATTGTTTCCTTTGTTTGTTTCTTTGGCTTATATTGTATCCATTCAATGAATTAAATTTAAGGTTCTTGATATTTCTTAATAAAATTTAATTTTGTTGGGAGCCTTACTCTTTCATGCATATGAAAAAAAATGTTTAAGAGTCATGTCAGCAGCTTAAATCAAAGGGTCTCTTATATGTTGAATGTGTGTGTGCTTCCAAACTCACATGCTGAAAGCCATTATAGGATGTATTGGCATTAAGAGATGGTACTGGGTCATAAGGATGATGTAGTCGGTGTTTTCTTTGGGCCACCAACCAGCTCCCAAATAAAGACATGGAGACTTATTATTAATTATAACTGCTTGGCATTAGCTTAGGCTTGTCCCACTAGCTCTTTAACTTAATTTAACCTGTTTCTATTCATCTATGTTTTGCCTTGGGGCTTTTTACCTTTCTTTCATTCTGTATGCCCTACTTTCTTGCTTCCTCTATGTCTGGCTGGCTGGCACATGGGGTTTCCCTATCATTTCCTTTTCTTTCTTCCTGTAATTTAAATTCCTCCTACTTACTCTCCCTGCCCTGAAGTTCCCCCATTCCTATTGGCCATTCAGCTTTTTATTAGACCAATTAGGTGCCTTAGGTAAGTAAGGTAAAACAGTAACACATGTTTATATAATTAGACAAATGTAACACATCTTTACATAGTTAAATAAATATTGTGCAACATAAACAATGCAACACATTTTACATAAGTGAATATTCTGCAACATAAGCAAATGCAACACATCTTTACATAGTTAAACAAATGCAATAATCTTTTTACAGTAAAATATTCTGGAACAAGATGGAGACTTATGAATAAAACCAGAGCCCAGAGCCAGAGTCCATAAAGGCCAGAGTGAGGTTTGTTCTGCTCCTACTTCTGACCGTCTACATGAAGGGACATGATACCTTCTACATGGGTATCAAGGATGATCCAGAAAGCTTTTTGCTCCCCAGGCATCAGATCAGTTGGAAACTCGCTCTTGAAATCCCAGCTTACAGAAACATTACCAATAAGTTTCTGCTGCCTAGAAATGATCTAATCTATGGTATTTAGTTACGGCATCACAGATGACCTAAAATAGAGTCAGTCTGCATGTCATTTCAAAATTCCAGTTTATGTTCTACTTGGTATTTGGATGGATACTGTGGAACAGCTATCTACACTTCCTGGTAACGGAGCCCCAGGGCAGCTGGATATGGGCAACTTAAGGATAAAGTAATACATTGCATTTACCTTACAAGAATAACATTTTATCTTAAAAACACATCATTGTTCTTTGAAAAACAATCACACTTGTACACAAAACAACATATTGTCTGCAAAATACCTTAAAATGAACTTGGAAAGGTATACACATGTATATACTTGTCGTCAACTGTTTCTCTCTCCCCCTTCTCTTATTCCTCTCTTCTCCCTCCTTACCATTAGTCCCAGAAGAAGCCACGGAGCACTTTCAACACTGCTGCTTATGTATTTCCTCTGCTAAAAACTCCAACTGGTTGCTGTGAAATTCTCCTGCCCACAAAGTCCTAGAAATGGATGCTGTATTTATCTGGGTTCTTTGCAGCCCTAAAAATGAAGTAGTATTTATTCTGGGTTCTAGTGCCTAGCTCCCCATTCTCTCTGAGGCCTCAACAGAATATATTTAGTTTCTATATTGTACCAATACTATGATCAAAACCATGTAACCAATCTCTGGAAGACTGTCGATTCTTCTTATGGTCCCTGTCTCCTGAGTCCCACTAGTACTGTCCTTACAACTCCATTCACAGTAATCTAGGTCTTTAATTTTCCCAACCTGCCCCTCTAAATTCACTATTGGTTCCAAATCCTTTTCTACAGGTTCAGGTATTTGTTAGAGCAATAAGCTCATTTCTCAGTATCAGTATTCTGTCTTAGACTGCTTTTGTTGTTGTTGCTGTTGTTGTTTTGTTTTGTTTTTGCTGCTACAACATAACTCCACAAGTTGGAAATTAGATGTGGCCCATGGTTCTGAAGTATCAGAAGTCCAAGACTGAGAGACACGTTCGGCGTGGGCCACTTTTCTGCATCATAGCACAGAAGAATGTATCAGGTAGGTAAGAGTGAGTAGCAGAGGACAAGGAGAATTTAACCTTGCTACAAAGCCAACTCACCTCCCTAGTAACAAAACAACTTCTGAGATAATGACATTGGTCTATTAATGACAGTTAAGCCAACATGTTCCAAAGTCCTCCCAGGAATCCCTGACGATAAGCAATGTCACTAGGAATTAAGTTCAGCACATAAACTTTGGGAAATATTCAAATCAAAGCAATCCATATCAGAATTTCATTGATATATAACACACTACACACTACAAACACACACACACATACACTAGCATAGACATTTTTCTGCATATATATATTCAAATATATAATGTGTACACATAGCCATTGAATATGAATATTTTATATTATATATGTACACATTCTATATTATAAAATATCCATCATATAACATGTAACTATATAATATACATTAATTTGATAGAGACAGCTTGAATAAAATAGAACAGATACTAACATTTAGGGCATCTTGTAAAGATTATACAGGAATTCTCTGCTATTTCTGACAGTGTTCCTTTATTTCTAAATGGTTTTTAAAAGTGATTGGCAGCATTATGAGTTGTACAATCCCATTTAAAAACTGGCATTCCTGTCATTTAATAAACAAAACCATTAAGCATCTTGTTCTCTTATATATTTAGCACCTTAGATAACTGGCAACCTTTGGTTTATGAAGTTAATTCCCAAATTAACTTCCCGTGAGGTATCAAAAGACATCTTGTAGTAAGCTGTGCTAAACTAAAACAGGAAAGAAGTTAAATTGATGGAGGGTGAAGCTATCTTGACTTTCTGTGCCACCCCAACATTTCTATTCTTCTAGCCCTGTTAGAACTTTAACACTAATTTTGCAAAACTTTCCCAGGCCCCCAACCTATATTCTCTCTCTCTATTCTGGCTTCCTTCTGGTCTCTACACAGAACTGCTATTTGCTGGTGGCTAAATGGAATCATTGAGATGAATTTGGACTTCAAACCGAAAATCATTCAGCATTATCACCTCTAAACAGTCTTACATTTTAGAGTTTACTTAGTGTTTCTGTGCCATGTATATATGTATGTGTGGTGGCACAAATGACACGGTGTGTGGGGAGGATTAATGGATAACTTTTGGGATTTGGTTCTCTCCTACCGCATGGGTCCTGAGGCTTTAATTCAGGTCATCAGACTTAACTGCAGGTACCTTTACCCACTGAGCCATCTTACTGGCCCAATTTAATTATTTTGAACACATTAGGTCAAATTGTGATGGAAAGACCCCTTTGAAAAGAAATACATTTGTGTATTGGTATAAATACATTTGTGTTTGGGTATGTTTGCAACTGCCGAAAGGAGGCATTGAAATCACCTTCATACCATAAGTAGCAGGAAAGCTAAACTAAAGGCCTATAGCACGGATTACTGTGGTCATTGCCAGAATCCCTAGATTTTGATGCAAATTCCATTTGCACACTTTTCCTAGTAAGAACGCCCATAGCTCTTCCTCTCCCAAGAACCCACCACCTGAATTGTTTCTCATAAACATTTAGTGCTTATAAAGCATTCTGCCAGATTTTAGGCAGCCTGGCTTAGGATGCTTTCTTTGAGCTCACAAATGGAGCATGGAAAATCAACTTGGGAACTGAACTCAAATTTCTCACCTTGGGGATGGAAGCCTGGGTGCTTTGGTTGATATAAACATAGATGGTAGATGAATTTAAAGTATTTCAAACTGATAATTATTAAAATAAAATGCATAAGATTTATTATTTCAGCCAGGCTGTAGTGGTGCACGCCTTTAATCCCAGCACACAGAGAGGCAGAGGCAGGCGGATCTCTGTGAGTTTGAGGCCAGCCTGGTCTACAGAGTAAGTTCTAGGACAGCCGGAGACACAGAGAGAAACCCTGTCTTGAAATCTCCCCCAAAAGATTTATTACTTCAATGAAACAGAAAGACTGAAATTGTGTCCTATTGCCTTATAAACTGAAGATCAGTGGGACAGTTCTAAACTGGAGAGAATGACCATGAGAAGCTAAAGTACAATTGAAGGTTGCACAGCACACTGGTTAGAAAAAAAAAAAGGTCTTAAAATGGAAAAATGTACAAAAATAAAAAATTATTGAAAATAATTCAGAGGCAAAACATAAGTAGCTATTACTTTGGCTATTTTCAGATTAGACAATGAAACAATAAAAATTGTGGAAATAGGCACCCGAGTAAAAAGAAATGAACTCTTACGTTTTAGATGATACAATTGAATGCCACCCAGGACGAGACATTTACTGTTCAGAAGCAGAAATCTGAGCTAGCCATCCTACATTCACTAGAAACGGAATCTAACCATTTGTCTCCTTATTTGTAAAATACCAATTACATTTGGTGCTTGGTATATACAGGCACTTACAAACGGGAGCTAATAATAAGGAAAATAATGAACTTGTATCATTTAATGTGCTTCTACCACTTTGATAAGAGCTCTAAATTCATGGTCTTAACTGAATAGCAGAGGTCATACTGGTGATAATAGATCTTGCAGAGTATCCAGCAAGTAAAATCAGGAATTTCAAACGTGCCTAGTAAAATAAAATAAAAGAAAAGAATTGAGCTGTAAGAAAACAGCCTTTATCTAGAGGTCTTAGCAAGTAAAGAGGTTCAAGGTTTATGTTACAACTTAGAGAGTCCTGCTTGTTCTAGTAGAACCATTCCTTCCAGGCCTGCAAGTAAGGCACAAAATCTCTAGTTCTCCGCTGAAGCTCTGCCACCTAATGATGTTGATAGAACGCTAACCATCAGTCACCTCCACAGAGCGCCCAAACTTCCCAGAGATACCCTTGGACTAACAGATTCTATGTTGTACCACTATTTCCTGGAGAGACCAAGACGGAGAATGAGGCTTATTTATCTTCAATGGTGGGAGGAGATGGCTCCTTAAGGGAAAAATATAATTCATGATGAGAGAATAAAATTTTCTTTGTTTAGTGCCCCAATGTAGGAAATAATCTGTTTATGGTATGATTAGAAATTAGAAAATGCTTGATATATAAACAGGAGTTTAAGCATTAGATTGTTAAGTATGTTAAAATACTTGCACAAATTATTTTACTGTTATTGCAATCTCCTTAGCTCCATTAGATTAATCAAGAGTTGATTAGTAAAATTGATATGCAATTACAATAGTGTCCATAATCACACTGGGATAATTAACTCCCATAGGTCTTCTTGTAAATGCAATGTTCTACGTGTTTGGGCTACACTTTATTCTGGTAAGATCTTTCTCATTGACTGTAAATTAACTCAGTCATGATGGATTTTAATTCTATTATAATCTTCGAAGACAATGAAAAACCATTTGAGGTCTAAGACACACATTTTCATGTAAAGATCAAAGAAAAGACCATTATAACAATTTCTAAAATGTGCTAATAGGCTGGATCCCATTAATAAAAGACATTTTCCCAACTATGATTTAATAGTCATTTTAAACATACAGTCTATAGATTTCCCACTCTTCTTACATGTCAATTTCCTATCCCATTTATTCTGGGATATTGGAGATGCTAGGAATATAGACTATCTGCCAAGGACAGCTATAGGTACACAGTGAAGCCAGCTCTACAAAGAACACATTGCAGGCTGCAGAGTCATGGGCTGGAGGCTACTCAGGGTCACTTGATGCTCAGATCATTTCACCACATGCTCCAATATGTGACATGCAGCTTCAGCAAAGAGTGTCTCTCTCACTGGATTTCAGTCTTGCTTTAGTCTAATCTTGCTAGGTCTATTCCTCCCCTTTGGAACATAAATATTTACTTTGTGTATATTGAAAGCATGGAAGTTACTGGGTGACTTTACAGAGACCTGCAGTTAAGACACTGTCTCCAGTCTCAGACGAGACTTTAGACTTTTGAACAATGTTGAGAGGAAGACTATGGGACTCCGGAAGTTGGAACTAAGTACAATTTTGTATCGTCTACCAATCCCCTATGATAATGTTATTGGAAGGCAGAACCTCTCTGGAGGGTGGTTAACGGTCATGGGAGAGGAGAACTCATAAATGAGGCTGTTACACTTATAAAAAGGACTCCTGAGAACTAATGCCACCCACAGTCAGGTGAGAACACTATGAGAAATCTATGAAAAAGTAGGCTGCCACTACACAGTCTGCTGGTTTTGACAGTGAACTTCTCAGACTATTATTATTATTAGTTTTTGAAACAGGGTCTTTATGTGTAACCCTGGATGCCTGGCTGTTCTGGAACTTGCTATGTAGACCAGGCTGGCCTCAAACTCACAGAGACTCACCTGCCTCTACCTCTTGAGTGCTGGGATTAAAGATGTGTACCACCCACCATGCCTGACTCAAAATTTTTTTTAAATGAGCAGTTTAATCCATTTATGGTATTTTTGTTATAGTGCCCTGTTCTAGTTAGCTTCTCTGTTGCTGTGAGAAGGCACTGACCAAAAGCAACTTGAAGAAAGGCAGGTTTCATTTGGCTTACAGGTCATGGTCCACCACTTAGGAAAGCCAAGGTCAGACCAGGAGGCAGGAACTGAAGCAGAGACAATGAAAGGATACTGCTTACTGGTTCACACCCAGGTCATTCTCAGCTTCCTTAGGTCTACAACCCAGGGTCACTGGCCCAGGGAAGGCACCACCCAGTGGGCAGGGCCATCAGACACATCATATTAAACCATAACCTTTCCTTTCTTGCTCCTGAGATCTCAGGTTGATATCACAATATAAAACCCAGCCCGACTTTTAAAAAGTCAGTCTTTAAAAGTTTTTTCTTATTGCTTTAGACATTCAATGTCTCTTTAAAAATCAAAACTCTTTGAACCGTGGAATCCTGTCAAATAAAAATTAAGTTACATAATTCCTACTCCAAAAGGGACAAAACAACGGCAAAAGGCAAAATCCCAGTCTCGCTTAAGCAAAACCAAAGTATAGCAGTGTAGCTCCAAATTTTGATGCTCAGTTGTCTGACTTCTGGGACTCATAGCAGGCTTGATCAGTTCCACATCTCTGTGTCAGCCATCCTCAGCTTGCAGTTTATCCAGTAGACTCAGGCTGGCTCCACTTCACTGCAGAGTGTCCTTGATGGTCCTAGGATCTATAGTACCCCGGAATCTCCATGACAACTGAAGCTGCATCTTCACCATTGGCCCTTCCTCTATTTTCTTTAAGAACTTGACCGTGCCATATGGTGCCAGGCTTCATCCAGACTCAGTGGCCTCCTATGCCTATAAAACCAGTATGTGGGAGATTCTCAAGCATTACTGAGTTCAACTGCTAGCTTGAGATGCAGCCTTGGCATGCCTGGATGAAGGCCACCATTTGCTGACTGGGAGGAATGATTATTCAGAAGATTTCACCTTCAAGATGCTAGGCTTTTATTAATCACAGTTTTTGGGTTTTTTGCCCCAGATAAACCAGTATCCATTATTCCAGTAAAACAAAGGTTTTACTTCCATAGATTCATAATTCTAATATCACACACATGCATGAACATATATGCATGCATGCATACACACACACACACATACACACACACACACACACGAACACAGCCCTCATAGAATTTTTGTGGCATTCTCAAAATTTCCTCTAAAATTCACAAGCCCTGCCCTCCATCATCTGTCCTTCTGTCAGCTCCTCAGCTTGTTAGTCTATTAATAGTATCCACATTGAGTTTTTAAAAGTAAAATCAAATACTCTATACTGATCTTCACATATATATGACTAAATTTGTTTTGCTAATGTATTGCTTTGAGCTTTTATATCTATATGAAGCATATTATCTGTAGCTCTTTTTTATTTTAATAAATTCTTTATTATGGCATCAGTGTAATTACCTCATAGAATGAGAACTGATCTTCTATTTTCAGGAAGTTCACACAGTGATTTTTATCATTTTTTCCTTAAATGTTTGATCAAATTCATCAGTTACTCCACCTGAGTGTGAGCTTTTCTTTGCAGGTAGGTTTTAAAATAATACAAATTCTTACTTGTCTATTTTGAGTTGAATTGTGTCACTCATAAAGATAGGATGAGATCCCACTGATCACCACTCTGATATTAGACTACAGACCAATTTTCAGGAGATGCCCATCTACCTGCATCCCTGTCTCTCTCCACCCTCCTAGTTGGGGTGCAGTCCTACAGTGACAATAGGGGCTACTCCACAGGCCGGATTCATGTTTAACTAAATGGGTCTTTCTTCCTCAGCATCAAGATCGTATATTCTGTCCTGAAAATGCAAGATCCTCTCAGCCTCCTCTGTCACCCGGGAATGAAGGAGAGCTTGACTGT
This sequence comes from Ondatra zibethicus, assembly GCA_004026605.1. Taxonomy (NCBI): domain Eukaryota; kingdom Metazoa; phylum Chordata; class Mammalia; order Rodentia; family Cricetidae; genus Ondatra; species Ondatra zibethicus. The sequence goes on along the minus strand of PVIU01003938.1, from coordinate 54,812 downwards.
ACACAAACACAACTGATGGGTAATAGATTGGTATTCGTGAGTTATTGTTTACAGACAATTACATTGGTATAGATTCTTGTATATTGATGCAAAGTTAAATTATATTGTATATTGTATGCATTCATGCTTCTACCTCTGTTTAAAACATTTTTATGTATTGATACATATATATATTTACCATATTGCAGTGTACATTTCTGCCTCTGATCAAAATACTTGTACATTGTTTACATTTGGAGGTCATTGTCCTCATTTATTGCACAGTTGTTTATTGTCTTAGTCATTAAGTTAGATAGGTATTGAGAATTATAGAGCAATAGTAATCTATGTTTGTCATACTTATAGTTAGACTAATCAGGTTCAGATACATAGAGATTATATTCTGTATAGATAGATAATCTTCAACCACTTCAAGGATCTGTGGAACATGGCATTTAAATAACTTAGGGTTTTGTTGACATGAGACATAATTGCTCCTGGCAGCACCGATCTATTCCCGAGAGAATGTTGAGCACCAAAGACACTCCACATGGAGCCTGTCTTCTTCTTGGCAAAAACTGGCCTTTGGGCAAAGAAATGCCCATGCCTCAATCACTGACAAGATATAGTATCCAGAAGGGATAAACAGGACTGTCAAATCTTGCCAAGACAGGGTAAGATGGTTTTGAAACATTTCTTGCCTTTGAAAATGGTCTGTCAGTTATTCTAGGCCATAGCCAAAGTTGGTCGCTTCAACGTTGCAAAATGAGACTTTGGGTGACTATACAGGCAGCAAGATGTCTCTGTCATTTCTAGAGTTTGGAAGTTCCTTATTACTTGTTTACTTAGGTAATATTTTATCCTTCTGGAGTCTTTGATGGAGTTGAAGAATGGATAGTTATAGTTTTCCTTTGTCATGACAAAAGATAAAATAGATCTAAATATGGTAACTCTAATTCTTGCTTGATAACTGTTTTGTTATATGTAACTTTACTATGTTAAAATGAAAGCCTTTCTTTTTTGTTTAAATAGAAAAAGGGGAAATGGTGTAGGAGGGTCCTTCTGTATTTGGGTTGCTTTTATTGGTTAATAAAGAAACCGCCTTAGCCTTTTGATAGGGCAGGACTTAGATAGACAGGGAAAGAGAACAGGATACTGGGAAGGGGACAGAGTTAGAGAGAGCCACCCGCCATGAAACACCCAGGTCAAACGCGCTGAATCTTTCCCGGTAAGCCACGACTTGTGGTGACACACAGATTATTAGAAATGGGTTAAACAAATATGTGAGAGTTAGCCAATAAGAGGCTAGAGCTAATGGGCCAGGCAGTATTTCGATGAATAGTTTCTGTGTAATTATTTCGGGTATAAGCTAGCCAGGCACTGGGCGGCGGGAGCCAGTTGGCCGCTGGGACCAAAAGCAAGCCCGCGTGCCTCGTACTACAGATTGGCGCCCAACGTGGGGTGCCAGATGAAGGCGTTAAGTCACAAAACAATCCCACACCAGTATGAAATTATAATGAATAAAATGGTTATTTATTTAAAGGGAAAAAACTTACAGATCACCAGCCCTCTGTGCAATCAGGAATGAAGACTAACAGCCGGAGGCCGGAAGCAAGAGAGAGAGAGCACACAGCTGCTGCTGCTTTTTTAAAACTAAAGACACCACACCACAGTGGGCTTGTATCTTAAAGGCTATTGGCTGAAGGAGCGGAAGTAGCTCCCGCAGCACACAACCACATGGCATAGAATTCCCTCATTCTTCTGAAACCTAAGGGACCCCCCACCTCTCTCCATCATGGGCCTAAACTCTCCTCAGAGCCTCCACCATGTTGTCTCCCCATGGCATTTATAACACAATAAATTTCTTACCCTAAAGTAGTTTTGTCTTAATGTCCCTCTTGATCCACACACCTGTGACCTTACACTCAGGATGTTTTATTTGAATCACAATCATCGCAAGTGTAATGTTTAGATGAGGTCACATTGAGATAAATGGGCGTTTTCAACCCTGTGACTGTCATAGAGAGAGTGTGTGTGCTTGTGTGTGCATGAGCTGCTGGGGAAGCACTATATCTTAATGATGCAAACACACCGTGTTGCTGTGAAAACCAAAGAAGACTAAAGTTTGTTACAAATATCAGAAGCTAGAAAGAGGCAAGGATTTTCCTTCGTGGTTTCAGAGGGAGCATGATCCAGCCCACACTTTGATACTGGACTTGCAGCCTCTAGAACTGTGAGAAAACAAGTAGCTGATGTTTCAGGTCGCCAGTTTCTGGTTACTTTCTTTCTTTTTCTAAGTTAAATATCAATCCTAGGCAATGAAGTCTTTTTAGATGTTTAGTTCTTGAACAAGTTTTGACAGTTTGTATCCAAGACCTTGTCTAGTTTATTTACAACAGTTACCTTATTAACATACATTTATACATAGTTTCTTGTAATCTTGTAATAAATTTCTACAGAGTGGGTCATGTGATATACCTATTTTCATGCCTAATTTTGGGCATTTATTTCTTTTTCCATTTTGTAAATTAAATAGTTATTTTTTATCAGGTTTTAATTTTTATATATCTTTCTCCATTTTTCTGTGCACTAGTTCCTCATTTACATTTGGTGTATATATCTTTGCGTGTGCTGTTTTTTTTTTTGTCTTAAAACTAAACTATTGAGACCCTTTTCCAAGTCAGTGCTTTAAGACAGTACGTGCCTTTAGATAATTGTTTTAGATGGAACTAGGAAATTTTGATGTTTTCTTTTTGTCCAGTTAAAACTACTTTTTAAATTTCTTTACCCTTTTAGCCATTGAATAATTTAATTTCCCAACATTATTGTTGATTCCTAATTTAGTTTATTGTTACCAGAGAGGATACCCTGTACGATCCCATTCATTTTAAATTTATTCACACCTGTTTTATGACCCACCATATGGGGCTTATTCAAGAGAACAGACACTTTAAAATGAGTATAAATTCTGCTGTTATTAAGTAGAGTGGTCTGCACTTAGCATTTGTGTTGAGTGCTTTTTTTTTTTTTTTACAGCTTTTATATACTTAATGGTTTTGGGTCTAATTTCCTACCAATTATTGAGAGTATTGAAATATCAGACTCTTGTTGTCTGCCTCTTAATTCTATTCTCCCTCACCCCTTTTTGCAGCTGCTGGGCAGGCACTCCATCACTGGGTTACACCCTGAACTCCCAATTCTACTAATTATATTGTTGGACATTTACAGTTCTTGGATCTTCTTAATGTGTTGGCTGTCTTACAGTGAAATCGTTTTATTTCTACAAAGCTTTAATTTTCTTAAAGTCTATTTCCCATGCCCATTATAAGTCTCTTAGGGTTACTCTCCGCGTGTACAGTCTGCTGCTAAGCATTGACTGTCTTATCATAACACATGGTCCACTTTTGCCCTGTTATAATCATATATAGCATAGTTGAATCATTTAATTTGCAAGCTGTTCATAAGAGGGATGATATACACTCTCTAATCACCTTTATCCATCCTTTAAAAAAAGATGTATGTATTTATTTGATGTGCATTGAGGTTTTGCCTGCATATATGTCTGTGTAAAGGTATCAGATACCCTGGCACTGGAGTTACAGACAGCTGTAAACTGCCATGTGTGTGCTGGGAACTGAACTTGGGTCCTTTGGAAAGGCAGTCAGTGTTCTTAACCACTGAGTCATCTCTCCAGCCTCCACCTTTATCCATTTTTGAAACAGTTTTGGGTGTAATATATTTCATTCATTAGAAGTATTAAGAGAAAAAACAAACTCCTCCTTTATAAGATAATCCAGTTTTGGGTGCATGGTGTTGTTGCCTGGCATCTTTTGACCTTCAGGCTGGATTCTGAAAGGTGGGGATGTCTGTCTGCCTTCCTGCTAGCTCCCACACGACTGGATTGTGGACTGTCAGAAAAGGTAGACCACAGCTCCTGTTATAATGTAAGCACCACATTTTAGGAACACTAGTTTATTCAGCATCTAATGAAATGATCATATGGGTTTTTTTCTTTCAGTTTATTTATATGATGGATTACATTGATAGATTTTCATATGTTGAGTCAGCCCTGCATTAGATGCCAAAAAAGTATTTGACAAAATTCAACACCCCTTTATGATAAAGGTATTGGAGAGATTGGGGATACAAGGATCATATCTAAATATAATAAAAACAATATACAGCAAGCCGACAGCTAACATCAAATTAAATGGAGAGAAACTCAAAAGCAATTCCACTAAAATCAGGAACAAGACAAGGCTGTCCACTCTCTCCATATCTCTTCAACATAGTGCTTGAAGTTCTAGCAATAGCATTAAGACAACATAAGGAGATCAAAGGGATTCGAATTGGAAAGAAAGAAGTCAAGCTTTCGTTATTTGCAAATTATATGTTAGTGTACATAAGTGACCCCAAAAACTCTACTAGAGAACTACAGCTGATAAATACCTTCAGTGATGTGGCAGGATACAAGATCAACTCAAAAAAATCAGTAGCCCTCCTATACACAAAGGATAAAGAAGCTGAGAGGGCCGGGCGGTGGTGGCACACGCCTTTAATCCCAGCACTGGGGAGGCAGAGGCAGGTGGATATCTGTGAGTTTGAGACCAGCCTGGTCTACAGAGCTAGTTCCAGGACAGGCTCCAAAGCCACAGAGAAACCCTGTCTAGAAAAACAAAAACAAACAACCCCCCCCCCCAAAAAAAAAGAAGCTGAGAGGGAAATCAGAGAAACATCACCTTTCACAATAGCCACAAATAGCAAAAAGTATCTTGGGGTAACGCTAACCAAGGAAGTGAAAGACCTATTTGACAAGAACTTTAAGTCTTTGAAGAAAGAAATTAAAGAGGATACCAGAAAATGGAAAGATCTCCCATGCTTTTGGATTGGTAGGATCAACATACTAAAAATGGCAATCCTACCAAAGGCAATCTATAGATTGAATGCAATCCCCATCAAAATCCCAACAAAATTCTTCACAGACATTGAGAGAATAATCAACTTTATATGGAAAAACAAAAAAACCCAGGATAGTCAAAGCAATCCTATACAATAAAGGAATTTCCAAAGACATTACCATCCCTGACTTCAAACTCTATTACAGAGCTACAGTAATGAAAACAGCTTGGTATTGGCATAAAAACAGAGACGTTGACCAATGGAATCGAATTAAAGACCTGGATATTAATCCACACACCTATGAACACCTGATTTTTGACAAAGAAGCTAAAATTATATAATGGAAGAAAGAAAGCATCTTTAACAAATGGTGCTGGCATAACTGAATGTCAACCTGTAGAAGAATGAAAATAGATCCTTATCTATCACCATGCACAAAACTCAAGTCCAAATGGATTAAAGACTTCAATACAAATCTGACCACACTGAACCTGATAGAAGAGGAAGTGGAAATACATGGGTACAGGAGACCACTTTCTACACATAACCCCAGTAGCACAGACAATAAGAGCAACAATGAATAAATGGGACATCCTGAAACTGAGACGCTTCTGTAAAGCAAAGGACACAGTCATTAAGACAAAAAGACAACCTAGTGAATGGGAGGAGATCTTTATGAACTTCACATCAAAGGTCTGATCTCCAAATATATAAAGAACTCAAGAAACTAGACATTAAAATTCTAAATAACCCAATTAAAAAATGGGGTACTGAACTGAACAGAGAATTCTTAACAGAAGAATTTCAAATGGCCAAAAGATACGTAAGGTCATGTTCAACTTCCTTAGCTATCAGGGAAATGCAAATCAAAACAACTTTGAGATACCATCTTACACCTGTCAGAATGGCTACGATCAAAAACACCAATGATAGCTTATGCTGGAAAGGAGGTGGAGTAAGGGGAACACTCATCCATTGCTGGTGGGAGTGCAAACTTGTGCAACCACTTTGGAAATCAGGGTAGTGGTTTCTCAGAAAATTGGGAGTCAACCTACCTCAGGATCCAACAATATCACTCTTGGGAATATACCCAAGAGATGCCCAATCATACTACAAAAGCATTTGTTCAACTATGTTCATAGCAGCATTATTTGTGATAGCCAGAACCTGGAAACAACCTAGATGCCCCTCAATGGAAGAATGGATAAAGAAAGTGTGGCACATCTACACATTAGAGTACTAGTCAGCGGTAAAAAGCAATAACATCTTGAATTTTACATGCAAATGGATGGAAATAGAAAACACTATCCTGAGTGAGATAACCAAGACCCAAAAATATGAATATGGTATGTACTCACTCATTAGTGGATTCTAACCATAAACAAAGGACATTGAGCCCATAGTTCATGATCCTAGAGAAGCTAAGTAATAAGGTGAACTGAAAGAAAAATATATATAGATCCTCCTGGAAATTGGAAGCAGACAAAATCGCCAGGCAAAAGTTGGGAGCATGGGGGTGGAGGGAGGTACAGGGAAGGGGAGAGGGGAGAGGAGAAAAGGGGGAGGATTGGAGAGAGCTTGGGGGAGTGGGATGGTTGAGATGGAGGAAGGACTGATATGGGAGCAGGGAAGGAGATATCTTAATTGAGGGAGCCATTTTGGGGTTAGCAAGAGGCTTGGCTCTGAAGTGGTTCCCAGGAGTCCATGGGGATGACCCCAACTAGGACCCTAGGCAGTGGAGGAGAGGGTGCCTGAACTGGCCTTGTCCCATAGTCAGACTGATGACTATCTTGAATATCACCATAGAACCTTCGTCCGGTGACAAATGGAGATCGAGACAGAGACTGGACTGAGCTCCCCAGATCCAGTTGAAGAGCAGAAAGAGGGAGAATATGAGCAAGGAAGTCAGGACCATGAGGGGTTGGTTCACCCACTGAGACAGGTTGCCTAAGCTAATGGGAGCTCACCAACTCCAGCTGGACTGGGAATGAATGAGTATGGGATCAAACTGGACCCTCTGAATGTGGTCGACAATTGGGGCAGACTGAGGGGCCAATGATAATGGCTCTGGGATTTGTCTCTACAGCATGTACTGGCTTTTTGGGATCCTATTCTCTTTGGATGCACACCTTCCTAAGCCTGGATGTAGCAGGGAGGGCCTTGGACTTCCTACAAGGTAGGGTGCCTTGCCCTCTCTTAGGACTGGAAGGGGTTGAGGGGGAGGGTATGGGGGGAGTGGGAGGGAAGTGGGAGGAGGGGAGGGAGTGGGGATTTTGATTGGTGTTATTTATAAAGTAATAAAAAAAGAAAAAAGAAAAAAGGAACACTAGTTTAAATCAAGTGGCTAATCCTAAGAATTGTTGCTTGACCATCAAGGCTTAGATACAATTCAAACTACATCTTAGTCCATAAATATATGTCAATATTAAATGGCATATACATATTGTTATCTTGTCTGACAATTAAAATACTTTTGAGCACTTAAAAATCATATTTTACAAGGTAATGTAACAATTGTGTGCTTTTTTTAATGTTGGAGGACTTATTCTGGCATTGATTCTTTAGTATTTTTGGGCTTTTTTTTTTCTTTGAGACAGGGTTTCTCTGTGTAGCCCTGGCTGTCCTGGAACTCATTCTATAAACCAGCCTGACCTTAAACTTACAGAGATCCACCCGCCTCTCCACCCTGAGTGCTGGGATTAAAGGTGTGCACCACCACCACCCAGTGATATTTTAGCATTTTTCAAGTTTTGTTTACATGTAAGAACTGACTGTCTCTCTGTTAAATTTAGGCTAAGAAATTAAGGCTGAGGTGATATCCGCCATGTTAGAAGGGATTCTTGCATGATCTTACCTAGAACTTTTAAAGTCTAGCCTTCTCAGCAAATCATTTCACATAGGCTGAAAGAGCATTGTTTTGAGACAGGGTCTCATGTGGCCCAAGATAGACTCAAACTTGCAATGTACTGGTGGGTGTCCTGAACTCCTGATAATCTTGTCTCTACTTTTCAAGTGCTGAGATCACAGGCATTTGACATCATACATGGTAAAGTCATTTTCAAAAACAAAAACAAAAACAAAACAAATCTATGTCCTCTCTGTCTTCTTAATGCCAATGAAACATTTTACTTATATTTAAAATAATATAAAAAATATTTTCAATTACTTTTTTGAGACAGGGACTCATACAGCCTAAGCTGGTCTTGAAGTTATGTAACTGAGGCTGGCCTCAACCTCCCGTTCTTCCCATCTCTACCTTCAAACTGTTGGGGTTATTGGTGTGTATCCTCATACCCTGCTCCCTGAGCACACTCCTAAGCCTATCTACAAATGTATTTTTTTTTGAGATTACTGATTTGAAACTTGATTTCTGGCTCTTCTAAAGTCACCTCTGCATTTAATGACTTATGATAATGACAAAAACAATGTAAGTATAGAAAGGTGTTGAGGTTGGCCGAGCAGAGAAGATATAGGAGTGAAGAGGCCCAACTTAACATCAGTGCAGCCATAACAGGCTGCAAACTAACAACACTGGGACTAGGCTTCACCATTATAGTAATCAGGAAATGCTCAGAAAGTAGCGGGAGAATTGTCTGTATTCTGTCAATCATGTTTTAAATAAATGCTGATTGGCCAGGCAGGAAGTATAGGTGGGACAACCAAACAGGAAGTAAAGGTGGAGCAAGGAGAACAGAAGAATGCTGGGAAGGAGGAATCCCATTTTTCCCTAGTCCTTCCCAGACCACCGAAGCAGCAGGATGTGACCTGCCCCGCTGAAAAAGGTACTGAGCCATGTGGCTAACATAGATAAGGATAATGGGTTAATATAAGCTACAAGAGCTAATAAGAAGCCTGAGCTAATGGGCCAATCAGTTTATAATCTTCTGGAGACCTCTGTGTGATTTTCTTTGGGACCTAATGACTGTGGGACCTGGAGGGAAGACAGAAACCAACCAGGCCCCTCATGTTACAGTGGGGGACCAATCAGAATTGAAACAAATAAGTACTAGATGCTCCAGAACACAAAGAACAGCTTACCTGCCCAACCCACACCATTGCTACTTGTATTCAGGGGGCCTAGTTTGGTCCTATGCAGGTTCCCCAGTTGTCCATCAGGAGTCAGTGATCTTCCACAAATTTGGGTCAGTTGATTCTGTGGGTAGATGAAGTCACGGGCAGGGGGACCAGGATCTAAGTCTAATGCATGAACTGACTTTGTAGAGCTCATTCTCTATGTAGAGATACCTTGCTCAGCCTAGGCACAGGGAGGAGGAAGACCTTGGTCCTGCCTCAAGGAGGGGATGGGAAAGTTCTATTGACTTCTCAGGGGAGGCCTTAACCTCTCTGAGGAGTGGATGGGGGTGGGGTGGGAGAAATGGGGGAGCAGGAGGAGAGGAAGGAGGGGGAACTGGGATTGGTATGTTAAAAAAGAAAAAATAGCTCCATGAACTTGTATATAGGTGGCCAATTTTCTTGCAGTGACACCAGTACCAATCCCTGTTTGACAAAGCTCTTGCCTTCCTCCTGCCCAATCAGGAGTTCAACTCCCATCTGAATTTGGAATTTCCCTATTCACCCATCAGCTACTCCTTAAAAATCTTGCCTCAACTAAGCTCAGGGCTCTCTGATCTACCCGCTGTGTCAGAACAGACAGAGTCCAAGTTCCAGCTCACAAGAAGGACTCTTTGCTTTTCCATATGGACTCAGACTCCTGGTGGTCTCCTGGAAAGGGGGATCATGACACAGGCATAACAAGGTGTATATTAATAGAATGGATGCATTGTGATTGATCAGAAGGAGAAAACAGGGAGTCCCTCTATTTGAGAAACTGCACTTGTTTTTTCTCAGGATATATATATATATATATAGTGTAAATTACTTCTCCCTGATCACTTGGGCTTCTGTTTTCAAGAATGCAGTTTCTCATTGTCAGTCTTAGACCAACATACTCTTTCACCTTAGAAGAGTTAAATTATAAGGTCCAAGAATTCATCCTTGAATTTGCTAAGAATTTTGTCATTTAAAGTCTCAAACATATCTCCTATAAATGAGCCACATTTTCACTTACATTCCAACCCTAAGATAAACATTTCTAGGAAGAGTTATTCTATTATACAATAATAGAAGATAAACTTTTGTGGCACATGAAGTTTTAACCCACTAACTAAACACCGCTGCTAAAACCTTTGGTAAATAGAGGGCTACTTGCACCCAATTCGCGCCCTGAAAAACTGGAACTCTCTTCCAATTCCTAGAAAAATTTATGTCAAAGACCGTCTACTTGTATGAAATTAATGCAGCATAGTCTTTAGCTGAAGCTGGCTTCTACACTGCCCACGAAACCAGTCCAAACTAGAAGCAGAAATGAAATTGCATCAAATGACCTAAGCCTCAAATACCTTATACCTCAAGCCCTTAAAACAGTAAACAGGCAAAGCAGTGCAGCCTCGGAACTGCGCCTGGGGACCGAAACGTACACCATGGCCTTGTTTCGCTGGCCTACTTTCTGAGATAAGCAGCTCTCTCGGGCCTTGCGGAACAGGCAGTGTCTCCCCTGTCCACTTCTCAGGCTGCACTGGGCCAGGAATGAACTTTCTCCACCTTGAGGGAGCTGGCCACAGGCAGGGTTAATGCGCTCTGGGCTTGGTAAGTGGTATTTGGTTATTTATGGCGGCAAAAGGACGCTGACATCTTCGTTACTGAGGGTTGAGCCGGACGGCCCCTATATATTAATTAGCTTGAGGAACCTGAGAAAGGCCGTAAACGGCACTGAGCATGCGCGGCCTGCCGCGCTTCTTTCCCCACGCCGCCGGAAGTGGAGCTTCCGGAATCGGCGTCCGTGCGGGAAGTGGAGCCTCGGGATTCGGAGTCCGAGCGTGATGACGCGCATACGCGGGAATACGTGAGGACGCAGGCGGGTCTTAGAGAGAGTGAGTTTCCGCGTCTGTTCGGCTGAGTTTTGGGCGTCGCTTTTGTGCTGCATGTGTCGCGGCTTTCCCGGACCTCAGATGGAGGGGCCGGGGCTGAGATCCGGGCTGGCGCGGGCCGGGCGGAAGCGCTGCCTTGGGGCTAGGGTCCGCAGGGCGGAAGCGCTGCTTTGGAACCGGGCGGGAGATCAGAGCCGGTCGAGCTGGTCTGGGTCTTATTCCCTCAGGCTCAGGGAGGGTGGGAGTGGGGGGTGGAGGGGGAACAGGGGGTCTGATGGTGGTGGGGGAGGAGACGAAGACCAGTCTCAAGCAGATCACTTGCCGGAACGTGTGGAGATCAAGGCTTCCCCGATGGGCTTTTGATAGGTTCCTCTGATATCGGAAAGTTTGAGGCGAAATTGCATCAGCCCCAGAGCTTATGGTAGCAGGTATTTGTGGGGACCGCTGCTTCGGTCTCGGTTGGCAAGTTCATACTAACCTCTGAAAGGCTGTTCCACGTTATAGGGGACAGACATACACCTGAAGGACTCATCTCTTTCTGCCCACACAAAAAGCTCGTATCGTATGCGTTTCTGTTGTTCCAAACTAGGCATTAAGTATATTTTAAAACTATTATCTGATTATTGCACAATTAAGATTTATTTGTCAGGCTGTTTTAAAGTCCCTTTTAGTAGGTTTGTGGCACCCACTTTTTTGTTGTTGTTGTGTGGGGTGCCTAGTTATCATACCTCTCTACTTTTTGTTCCGAAGTCCTAACCGCCTTTACCTTCTTCCTGCTTCTGTTACTGATTCTGCTTCCACTCTTCTAGTGTTCTGACTCATTCCAGGAGAGCAGGTGATCCTCACAGAATAGTCCTACTTTGGTCCCGGATTGCCACATTATCAGCATCTTCTGGGAAATTGTTGGCAATACAGATTTTAGTGTCACAGCCCTTTGAGCAAGCCTTCCGGTCATTCCAGTGCTTCTGGGTGCTAAATTTCACGAACAGCATAGCTATAAAAAGTACTTACTTGCGAAGTCACAGATGATGTTTGAATAAGGTGAGGTCGCCTAACTGTGACGTCATAGGGCTAAGCATTCCATGTGCAAACAAGTAGGTAGTGCTAACGCATGTTACTCAAAAGTCAGGCATTACTAAGTTACTAGACCTGCATGAAGAAAGCATGTAGATTGTGGAGGAAGGGCAGATTGTAGGGTCGATAGGAGTTGGGAGTTCATGTGGCTGCTGCATAAAGGATATTTTATCCTGTCACATTCGGAACACTGAGAATTTAGACACAGGACAACTTTTTAGCTGAATGTGGTGGCTTACACCTGTAATTCTAGTGCTGTGGAGGCTGAGGCAGGAGAAATCAGAAGTTGGAGACCACCTTGGGATACATAATGAGACACTATCCAAAAAAAAAAAAAAAACCCCAGAAAGTTACAGCAGTAGGCACTAATACTAGTATTATTTACACTGTAGCATTTTAGAAAATGGACTGATAGTAATTGTGACAAGGTAATTTAAAGTTTTTTGGTTTTCTTGTTTCTTCAGCTTAGTTATACCAAAGGTTGACCTAGAATTTGGTAAAGGCCAGAACAGAGTTGAAAAGAAGCGTAGAGGAGTGGCTAGCACTCCAAAGCAAAGCTGATGATGTTTCTAGCCTTATCTTTTGTCCTCATATGTCATACAGCTCCATCACAGCAAAGAAAACCTCATGTCTGTTTTTATTTGACAAATCACAGTTGAGTTAGACAGGCTCTCAATCTGCTGATAGTCTTCAAATTGCTACAAGTAGCATTTTCTAAGAATTTATTCCTTTCTCCAAGCCTCCACCTAGGGGAAGAAAGAATCATTCAGGATTTGAAGCTGCTGCCCTAGAGCCTAGACTTTGTTACAGTATTGAAAAGGATTAGCAACTAACTGTGGCCTGTGTAACATACTGCTTTTGACTGGAGAGTACTGGTATTCAGTACCTGAGACTCTGAAATACCATGGAGTAAATTTTCATGTAAATATGCTGCTTGTGATATCAGTTTCTGTCAGTATCAGTTAACCTTACCACCAAAGTGATTCAGTCCCATCCCAAAGCAATTATTTTTCAAAGGCTCCAAATGTTCTCTTACTCTCTGTATGAGAAAGATGGGTAGCTATGATTCTGGGTCAGACCAACCCTGCTTGCGTCCTGTACGCTTGTGCATTGATTATGGCCTACAGACAAATTAGCATCTACCCAGTTTTAATTTCTTCCCCTGTAAAGTGATAGTCGTAGCAGCATCTGAGGCGCCTACGTTAAATAAGACAGGGTGTTAACTCTTATTTGTTACTGCATTATGTTAGACAATGTCTCTTGTTGGAAGGGGAAGAAATGTTTGTCAATTTCATGCTGACTGCCCTGTTTATTTTTTAATCATCTTTTACACACAAGGTCATTTTATTACCTGGCCACTGCTCTTTTCAAGTGGCAAAGCTGCTGAAGTGAGAGTCAAGGCTTTGTAATATTGTGAGAGAAAGCCAACACTTGGAGAAAATTACAGCTCAGCTTGGTAGAAAACCATTAGTTATTTCATCATCAGTGATTTCTAGACATTGTTTTCATAATTTCGAGAAGATTAGAGTTAATTAACATCAAAATGTCTTTGATTATCTTATACCTGATTTCTTTGGGTACAGATTTCTCTGTCATATGATGCTTTTTATGTTATAGATGATGATACCTCTGCACATAAATGCATATAAATGTTATTGGCCCTGAAATAATAGATATTTTTTCAATATATATACTTTACCTAGAACACTGGTGTGTTCTACTTTTTAAGAAAATATGAAGTCCTTATATTTTCTTCATGTTTTTACATAGCTATAAATGTATGAACATGGAATATACTTAGAAAAATTTATAGTGGGCCATATTTTTGTTTACTTTGTAGTATGAGGGTAAGGAGCAAATATAAAAATAATCTATACACTTATACTACATTAAAATTATTGTAAAAAGCCATTAAAAGTTTGAAACTGCTTTTTAAAAGATTTCCTTTAATGGAGCCTTTATTCCATCTAAGCAGTGATTCTCAGTTTTTTTGTTTGTTTATTTTGTTTTAACTTGGAGCCTCTTAAGCAGAAATTTACATAGAAAGTTCAAATTTCAAAAGACTCATGATCTATGTGGGGTTGGAAGACACAGACTCCTGATCCGGAATGTGTCTGGAGAATGGGATTCTGGGAATCTGTGTATGAGTCATTGTCAGTGACATAGCTCCAAGAGGCCTCTATACCTAAAACTATGATGGTAGAATCCTTAGATACGTTGCTAGATTTATCACCAGGGAAAGCATATGTCTGGGTTCTCATACAGAGACATAGGTGATTATTTAAAAACAAAGTAACAAAAACAAGAAAAACCTGAACAAATACAGTCTTCAGTCAGTATTTTTAAAGAAATAGTATTCCGTGCAGAAAAACAAATAACAAACCCCACAGCTTTTTAAAAATCCCTCTCACACTGTGACAGCTGTATCTATATTAGAAACTGCTTCCTATTTTAACTGTTCTTCAGTATCATAAGTGACTGGGGAAGAGAAACAATGAGTCAAAAGAAAGTATATAGTGTTGCTTGTGTATACAAGTCACAGAGTTTTGTTGTATGACAGTATCTGCCTTTCATTCATATGGTAAAGTAGTTTTTGTTTTGTTTTGTTTTTGTTTTACTTAATTTTTACTTAATAATGACTCCCCATAAAAATAATTTCAAATCTAGCCATTTGTGAGCTTGTTACTAGTGGTGGTAGCAATACTGTCATTTTCACACATTGCGAGGGGTTTCCTGGTGACAGCTGGAGAGTGGGGGAGGGGAATCACTTTCAATCAACCAGCTGCTCCTTGCAGCATCATGGTGGTGATATTTCAAAGCTGGTGGCTAATTCTGGCTGTATTCGGGAAAGAGAATGTGTCATATTTCCGGGATGCACTAGATAGCGTGCAGGAGCCCTTTGGGATCTCGGTGACAGCCAGCTGACAGCGTGTGCATTCAGGCTTGCATGTCAGTGTTATTTACCATCGAGTTTCTTGGACGTTGTTACATGTGCATCATGATTACAAAGCAATAAAGTCCAGTTCCACGGGGAGAAAGTCTCATTACTTTATGGCCAGGAAGGGAAAATGAAAACCGAACTACAGTGGTGTACGACATGTTTTTATGTGGTATGCTATTTCATCTGTCTTTACCATGACTTTAGGAAGTCAGGGGGATTTTCTTTATCCAGCAGCTAAAGAGCCAGGAAGTTCAGCAGAACTGAGGTCGTTGTGTGTCCAATCCAAGGTCACACACCATATTTGACCCCTTCTGACTTTAACTTCAGGGATGTTACACCATGAGCTGTTTCCCCAGGGTGCTAAATGACATATGTTTTAAATCCAGAGTCACAGTATTAGGATAGCAATGAATGAAATTTATATATGTATTACAGTGACTTTGGATTTATAAGTAACGTGTAATGAGTGTGTGTGTGTTGCAGCCATGTGTAATTCTGCACTTTCTTTTCCTTGTACAAAGTGTTTTGGGCAACACTGAAACTTTGACACCTTTCTTTCAGCAACTTCGTAATTTTGTGCATCGTGATGAATGAGGTATGCTTCAGAATTTGAGCCACTATAGAAAGACGGCATACTGGCACCTCATCTCTTCCCACTTAACCAGTATACTCTTCTTCCTGTCAAGGTGTGCTAATTTTGTATTCATAAGGGGCTTGTTAGCCTTCTAAATTTCCACCCTGAAAAGTCTTTTAATTTCTGTGAGATGGTTTTACTGTTTTGTGGAGTTTTGGGAGTCATTTCATCTTCTTCCTCATGGCTTAAGGACACTGTTCCTCCTAGTGTCATTGCCATAGAAAACTGTAAAGCTTGTTTTGCTCTTTCCTCTGTGTGCATGCACACGCACGTGCAGTTTTGAAGTAGTTCATCCTATGCTAATGCTGCTGATGGCTGGCGTTGCCTTTCTAGGCTGTGGCTTCCTCAGAGGACTAGCTTGTTAAATAGAAGTATAGACTGATACAATCATGTTCTTCATGTCGTTTCAGACACATACCCTGCCTGTTCCAGGTTTGTGATTAGTGAAATGTGTCTGTTTATGCATTGGGTGAAGTGAGAATTGAATGGATGAATTTCTAGGAAGTGCATAGAACCCTTCCTGAAGGCCATGAGACTGAAGAGATTGAACACTTGTTTAGTTTTGCTTCTTTTTTTCCTTTTAAAGATTTATGTATTATGTATACAGTGTTTTAACTGCATGTATGTCTGCACACCAGAAGAGGGCACCAGATATCATTATAGGTGGTTGTGAGCCACCATGTGGTTGCTGGGAATTGAACTCAGGTCCTCTGGAAGAGCAGCCAGTGCTCTTAACCTCTGAGGCACCTCTCCAGCCTGTTTCTTTTCTTTTGCAATGAATGAGTGCAGATGTTTGCCTGAAGTTCTAGAGAGACCTTTTTATCCAGTGGCACTTCATTTGTGTACTCTGGGCTTAATTTCCAAGAAGAACAGAGGCACAGAAATGCAGTGTAATTACTTCTAATTCATGCTTTTAAAAACACCAGTTTGGTATAACTGGATGACACAACTGAGACCCTCTGATTTTCCCTTCGAAACTACGTCCTCGTCTAGTGCTCAAAGGAGCATGCACATTGAGGAGGACTTCCTGGAGAAGTTGCTCTTGCTCAGACCTGTGCTCCTTTGTCCTTAGGAACAGCACGCCTGCAGTGGACTGTTGAGATAAGCCTGTGTGACCTCCATGTTCTGGGTCTCTTATGGGCTACAGCCTTTGTTAGTCTAAAAGAGATGGCAGTGCTTGAAATAAACTCACACCTGCTTGTGAACACTTTTGTAAATGTGTGGTTTTGTGATAGACGTCTTGGATTGCAAACAGAAGAAGCAAACCTATCTGATGTGATCCAAGCAACTTAATTAAAGATGAGATTGACTGGAAACTATGTGGATGAGCCCAGATTGAACAGAAAATCCTGACGGCTGCACCTCAGTAAAGGCCAGTGTAGTTGTGGCCACGTCCTTCAGGTGACTGCTGCACTAATCCCAATGTCATCAGCTAGTCTACCAGTTCCAGGACGAAGCTGTTACTCCATGTAGCTTACTCTTTCCCTTGATTGAGAGTCCCTCTTGTCTCCCAAGATCGCAAACGGGGTGGGCCATAGATTCTTGTTAGAGGAAGAATGAAGTATTCATGCTAGCTAGGCAGAAATCCCCAACCTGTCCCAATCACCAAGTCATTTGCAGATGTCCCGTGTACTTTGTGGGAGCGCACCCAGTCTTTGAAGTGTAACTGTTTTTCCCACTTGACTAGTTTTTGCGCAGAGTGGATTCAGTTCCATAAATAATTCAGAAACTGTTCATGCGCGGATGAAATGAGGGGCGGCAGTGGCAGGCAGCGCTTTCTCACTGACTCGGGATAGACAAAGAAATCTGATGTAGAGCAAAGATGAGATTGGAAGTCCTTAAATCCTCTCGAAGGGTGTGATCATGGCATACTTGCACTGTGGTCCCCACGTGCACCCTGGTTTCAAACCTCCAGTTGCAGGGCTGTCAATTGGGAAACTTTAATGAGCTCTCATTACACGAAAACTTCTGGTCTGAGCGAGGAGGAACTGGCTTATGATTGATACTGGAAATCATGAATGTTGACGGGGCAGAAGTGGGGTTGGCATGAAGTCACCTGGAGCTGTGGAGCAAAACTGAGGATTATATGCAAAATCTAGTAGCTTCAATTTTTCAGTCACTTTTTATGTGTAAATATAGTCTGATCACTAGTGTGGAGCCAATAGCACTTTTAAAAGGGAGGGGAAAAGAAAAATTTTGTCAGCTGACATCTTGAGATTTTTTTTTTCTTTTACTTGCCATCAATGAAGGGTCATTAAATTCTCACAGTATGAGATAATCTTGACAAAAAGTGGCTTGAGATTTGAGTATATAGTTTATTTTAATTAGGAGTAATTTATGGGGCCATTGAGATGGTGCAGTGGGTAGAGGTGTTTGCCATGTGAGCCTGACGACCTGAGCTCAGTCCTAGGGCCGTGTGCAGGTAGGAGGAGTGAGCACCAGCTCCATAAAGTTGTCCTCCCATGTACTATGGCAGTGCTCTCCCTCCCCAGCGACTTCATGCACACGCACAATAATAGACACTAATGATAATCCTTTTAGGATTCTTTCATACACTGTACTGTTAAAAGGTATGTGTGCAATCGAGTCACATAATACATCTTAAATATGTAGGGTAGAATTCTCAGAAAGTGTTAGTCACCATCTTATAAAAACACTCAGAAGTATTTCCAACTTTTTCCCTTAAGATCTATTTTATTTATGCGCACAAACCACTATCACTTCCCAATTTATGGCTTTATGGTGTGTGTGTGTGTTCAAAATATCAGTTGGTCCTTATAAAATCAAATGAGCCTGTGTTATCCTGGGGAAAAACCGACACTTTCTGAAGGTCAGTTGGCCAGTGTATTGTGTAGCTAGCCCTTCACCACACCGTCCTACACTGTGGGCATTAATAGTGCTCACCTTAGATATAGTCTTGTCAGAAAGGATCGGTATATTCCTTTTCCCCAAGCCACCCTGTTGACACCCCCACTCCCTGACAACTTTTATATTTTGAAACTGTTAAAGGTGTTGCTTCTCCATCATCATGCTCCTGTTTCCTTGCCTGTGCCAGCCGCTCCATAGGACAGCAGGACGCCCGGAAGCCTTTTGTCCTTCATGTCTCCCAGAAGCCTGACAGCCTTTCATGTGGAATTCAGCAAGATTGCTTTTCATCAAACAAAGCTGAATGTTGCTTTCTAGGTGAAAAAAAATAATTAAATGCTTTTAAAGATGTATTTGATTAACAGGAAGCTGATCGGTGTAAATTAATTATAAGTGTAATGATGTCATAGCCCTGTCTTTTGTTATTAAGCAGGTAATTGACCAGGAGTTTAGAAGCTTATTGTAACTGACAGTTAGCAGTTTGACCTTGTGTGCTGTCTGGAAGGGAAACATGCACAATGAATGTAAATGCAGTTTGTTCATTGGCCTGCACGCGTGGTCAGAGCATCTGATCCCAGGGTCTTGTTTTCATTCTTTCATTACTTCTTTGTTAAAATTGCTGGCCTAGCGTATAGTCCCAAACTGGGCATTATACTTATATCCCCCCACTAAAAGCATTCGACCAAACACAAACGCCTGTGTCCTTGAAGAACTGTAATCAAGACATGAAACCTTGGCACATTTGGGATATATGGTCCAGTAAACAAATACCAAAATGAAAGGTCTCTGGTTTTTAAAGTCTGTGTGAAGGAGTGTAAGACAGGTTTTGATGGAGGGACATAGGAGCACACTTGATAAGAGGAAAGTCTTTTCCATATTGTAATTTGGCAAAGTAAGCCAAGAGTACTTAAGAATAATTGGGTGAT
Source organism: Ondatra zibethicus (assembly GCA_004026605.1). NCBI lineage: Eukaryota > Metazoa > Chordata > Mammalia > Rodentia > Cricetidae > Ondatra > Ondatra zibethicus. The sequence continues at coordinate 35,567 of PVIU01003938.1, read as the reverse complement.
GGGAACCTCGACCTTTGGTGAGTTCTGTCAAAGATGGGAATGTAAGAATCATAGGCTAGACAGGACCATCTAGCAGCTGTTCCCAGGCATAGCCACCCCACTCTCCCCCATGCTAACTGTACTGTCACCCCTGCTAGATGAGGCCATAGCAGTCCTAAAAATCAGGATGCTATGCCAAATCACTCTAAGGACTAAGGAGCCTGGAGACAGGTACTGTCAAGAGAAGAAGATGGCAACCGTATTCAATGGCAGCATGTTTTACATGTACTAAATGTCAGTCATGTGTGAGTGTGGCAGAAAGTGTGGTGCTCTCTGTTCAGAAAGCCTTGGGCCTTGCTTCCGAAGGTGCTGCAGCATGTAACGTAGCATCCAGTGGTGAGAAGATGGGATCTAAACGAGTGAGGCAGCGGTGGGTGCTGAGGAGCGTGTCCGCTCTGTGCCGTCAGCCTCAGCTGGGTGCAGTTGTCTGCAGGCATCCTATGTGGATTTCTGTTCAAATGGTTTTCTATGTATTGGGAGACTTGAACACATTTGCTTATTTCAAAAGACACGCATTAGCAGAAGCCAAGAGACCGTTTGCTCTTTCTGCATTCTTTCCTGGGTACCCATGTTCTCAGGGTTGATAGTACAGGCTCACTGGCTGATCCACCTTTAAAACTCCTTTTCTCCTTTTACCTACTTGTTTTTCCCTTCAAAGCTTGACTCAAGCAAGGAAACAGCCTTAAGTTTTCGGAATTGAATTTGGCTTTATCATACTCTACATTAGTAAGTTTGTATATTATTGGCATCGTGCTGGAAAGCATGTGGACTAGATGACACAAAATACAAGCTTGTGGCAAAGGACAACACTAAACTCAGATGGCTGAGACTCTCCGCAGGAGAAAGATACCCACTTATCAGGGGAATGTAAACTGCCTCTGCCTCTGTTGAGATTTTGCAGGAGGAACACAGAGGCTGAGTGGTACTGTATACCTGCACAAAGATGGTTCCTTGGGCGGGACCTAAGCCAAGGACCTGTGAGAGTTACAACTTCCAGCTTATTTGCAAACTGGACCATGGTCTCATTTAACAAAGTGACATTTAAGTAGGTTATTTGAGCTAAATCCCAGCTTGCCCACTTCACGAGTACTGATTGATAGGCTCTCCTTCATTGTTGGCCAAGTTAGTCTTACTTTTGAAGAGAATGCATAACTGAGGATTAACTAGCTCTGCATGTGTTGGCCAGTGGCCCCCCTTATTTTTGATGTGTATTTTTAGAATAACTAGATAGCAGAGTAGAAATGTATATTTCTTTTGCAGTCATTTAAAACAATAGATGCCAGACTCGGATTTTCAGGACTCTGGGCTGCAAAGCAGCCTGATGTTTCAGCTCAAGAAATAGATCATTCCAGAACTGCAAAGGTGAGGGATGAACTGATCTGAGCAGATGTAGGCCAGCTGGTACAAACAGTGGGAGTACTGTGGTGTGTGACCGAGCGTGGGGGTACTGTAGCCTGCGTGACCGAGCGTGGGAGTACTGTGGTGTGTGACGGAGCTTGGGGGCACTGTGGCCTGTGTGACCTGTCATATCATTGACTTGTTGCTTTCAAAGTCCATGTTACCTGGTGTGTGACTCATCGCATTGCTTTGACGAAACAGTGGAGGAGAGCCGCTAAAGGAAGGAGGGGTATATCTTGGCTCGCGCTCCCAGGGCTTACCATGGCATCAGAGCTTGAGGCAGCTGGTCACATTGCATCAGCTGCCAGCAAGCAGGCAGGTGAATATAGTGTTCAGCTTTCTTCTTTTGTATTCAGTCTGGGATCCCAGCCCATGCAATGGTGCTGCTCACATGTAAGGTGGGTCTTCCTACCTCAGTTAGCCTAACCAAGACAATTCCTCCTTAGCATGCCCCAAAGCTAGTCTCCTGGGTGATTCTAGTCCTGTCAAGTTGAAAGGGTTAATCCTATCTGGGGAGCATGCTGCTCACCAATGTCAAAGCCTTTTCTTTCGGTTTTGGCTAATGTCCCTATTCCTTTGGACAATATAAGTTTGAATCTTCATTTTCCTCCCCTGTGTAATATAATTTAACTGGTTTATATACTGTTTGGTTGCTACTGAGTCTCCAGATCCTTTCTGGATTGCTCTGCTCTCACGGATGCCAGTGCAGTTCATGTAGTTCTTTTACTCTTGATTTCTCGTCATCAGTAGAGTAGGAAAGTTTGGGTTTTGATTTGGGAGTGGGGGCAGCTTGTTTTCTTGTTTATTTATTTAGGCCATTGTATCTCCCTCTTTAGTGGTGAGATCAGGACAGAGTTCAGAGTTCCTTCCTTCCTTCCTTTCTTTTTTTTTCCAAGACAGGTTTTCTCCGTAGCTTTGGGAGGAGTTTAACCTTTCTGCTCTACCGTCTTCTTGGTTGTGTGCAGCCAACCTCACCTTCCACCAACAAACACTCCCACTCAGTGTTTACACTGCGTCTTGGTTTTGTGAACAGAAACCCCCTCCCTCATCAACAAGTCTCTACCCCCAACGGTGTTTATTGTCTTGGACATGGATTTTAAGGTTCTAAATAGAGGACCCAGTTAATTTGAAACAGTCATTCCATATTTAATTTAAATACTTTTCATAGCATTCACTGGGTCAGGCTCCTGGGTTGAAATTGGGAACATGTGCTGTAAGCTGTATCGTGTCCATACATGACTTCCATGCCCTCTGGTAGGTAGAGACCCCACCTGACTGTCCATGGAGATGAGCGAGCTCAAGTGACTGTCCATCTGCAGAGATGGCCTCGTGTATTAAGCACCTTGGACAGAGAAAGTTGAAGCCAGGCATTTCACCACCCTTAAGTGTCTGGGCAGAGAAACACCACTGGGCTGTTTCTGTGGATAACTGCTTGTGTGTGTGGAGGGGGTGGGGGGTGCACCAACACAGGCAATTGTCTGCATGAGTGCTGGGCAGACCAGCTAGTATATAAAACGAAGAATGCCTTCATACGATTATAAGAACTAAGTGAAATGAAACAAGTTATATGTGTCCACAATTAAACTAAATGTGTAACTATCAGCCATTATTGAAAAGTGTATAGATTATCAGAAGACTTATCAGAAGAAGTTCCTATGCTGAGCCTAAGTGGGTCAACAATGATGATAACGATGTGTTATCAGTGGGTACCTAGAGTTCTTATGTTTCAGGAATTGTTAGTCATCAATCAGTTCTAGATGGGGAGTCATATTATTTAGTGCTAGCTTCAAAGGTGAGGACTTCAGGTATAAGTTAATAATTTACTCAAGAGTGTGTGTGGTGGTGTACATACCTTTAATCCCTGTACTTTTGAGGCAGAGACAGGCGAATCTCTGATGTTTGAGGCCAGCCTGGCCTACAAATAGGGTTCCGGCACAGCCAGGGCTGCTACACAGAGAAACCTTGTCTCAATAAACCATAAATAAATAAATAAACAAATGAAAGAGGAAAAAAAAGAGAAAAGAATGAAAAAGGATAGTAACAAGATCTTACCGCCTCAAGGCATTTAAGTAAGGATTTAAACCAGTGCCTTTTGCCCCCAAAGTCCATCCTGTTAACCATGACATGCTTTATGATTTTTGCAAGGTCAGAAAGGTATTTGATGGTTCACAGGGGGAGGTGTTGTGATGAAATTGGATTTTAAGCAAATTGAATGAGGCATTTTGTAAGCAGATTAGGGAGAATGTGCTGAAGACCCAGTGTTGTGTCAGCACACTAACACATGGTTATAAAGGGTTGCTCACTTGTCTGAGATATTGTCCTCACTCTTCCAAGGTATCATGTTTTACCAATGTGTGCCTTCCATGTGATTGGTATTAAGGCAAACTATTATAAAAGACAGTTGGACTTCATCCATTAAGGGGTGAGAAATTTTTGTATTTGTGAAGATGGTGAATGAACAAAAATAGAGGAGGAGCCACGTGTCTTAGAAGCTAGATCTTCTCACTTACAACCGGAAGAGGCAGCTAGTTATAATCAGGCAGTCTCCAAGCTGGCATTCCAAACTGAGTGGCTATAATAACAAAGGCTCTGAATCAGAAGAACCATTGTCCCAAAGGACTCTGCAGACTTGAAAAGAAGACTGTTCTTAATCCCTACTTTCTCTAGAGAAGAATCCAAGCTGTGGGCATTTCCACGAGTAGATGATACTGGAATGTAATTATTGAGAGTGTCATGGTATTCATGAAGACGAGACTCCCATTACCTTCTTAATATAATTTGATTCCCATAGTCATGTTTTATTCATGAAGTCCATTTTTATTCATTTTATTGTCTTCATCTCTTTATATTTCTCCCTTAAATGGGAAGTAAGAAAACAGAGCCCTCTTCTGATTCCCTTTGATTTTGACATTAGTACAGTTCAGAAAGCCACTTAACGGGTTTTAGAAGGCTAGGAAAAGTTGTTGTTTGGGTGTAGTTTGTCATCAGATGATTATGGCATCTGATGAAGGTTCCACGCCGTCTCCCCCAGGACTCCCTATTTACTAGTCACCTTAGGTAGATGATGCTTTCTGGTAAATTGAACATGGTGTAATGATGTGAAGCCGTACCATCTGCTATTATATTTAATATTTAAATGTTAAGTTTGGAAAGCATAACTTGTATGCCATTTTATAAAGCTTTTAATATAGAGTTTTGAAATGCATGTATTTATTTGAAAAAACACCTGATTTTATTTGTAAGGAGTTAGTTTAAAAAATTCTTGTCTTTCACTAAATTTTAATGCATCTTATACTTTTTTAACTTTCAGGAATATCTTGAATATCTGCATTGTAATTTGGATCTTCTAGGACCTAAGGAAACTACTACCTTTTCAAAAATAAAATTGTGCCAATATTAGAGGAATCAAATAATTGTGTTATGATGTTGGGTGGAAACATTCTCCTCCATTGACTTTTCAGTGACATGTGGAAAAAATAGTTCAAGTTTGTATTTGAAGGTTTCTAGGAATGCTTCAGGTCAGCTTATTCTGTCCTAGAGAAAGCAGGCACATTGAGACAAGTAAGGGGGCAAGATGCACTGTTGCTTCCTGGCTATTCTCATGGTCCTTTGAGTATGTTAATGCACTGTTTGTTACTCATCACTTTGTTATCTGGCTCTTGCAATTAAGAAAGTAGAGATATTTTTATGTTCAGTATGAACATTTTCTCTTTCCATAGCATTTTGCATGGTTTGCAGAAATTAGAAACGCCCACCGTCTGGGTTCTTTTGAAAGGATTTTGCGCTATTTACAGGCTGATGTGTTCGTCTAAGCTGTACCATGCTGTTGAAGGGCATTCATGCTTCCTCTCAACATACCATATCCCAGGGGAATTGTGGTGCCAATCTTTGAAGTTCAGCCAGGTGCTTTCTTTGTAATTGCACCTTTCTTTTCGGTGCTTTCTCTTGATCCAAGCTTGTTTGGTGATTTCTCAAGGGTAAGGGGTGAACTGAGCACACTTCTACATTATAAACACATCTCAGTTCATGTGTTTTCAGCAATGTAAAATTAGCATTTTATCATGTCATTAGTCTTACATTAGTGAGATGTTTGTGCATACCATGTCATACTTTCTAGGAAAAGTAGAATAAGAAGCATCGGTAAAAAACAAAGGCTTTCGAGAATATGATGAAGCCAGAGGCCTTGCACTCAGAGACAGTGAGTGCACAGTGGTGTATGAGTTTGGAAAACAATTTGTTGCTGGTTGGCCCAGTGACTCTGCTCCTAGGAGTGTGTGTTTGTACAGAGAATAGCACACTAGGATCATGGGAGCATTATGCATCATAGGGCTGCAAACAGTGGACAAGCCCATCTGCTATGGTGCATCTGTACAATGAAATTTTACTTAGCCATAACAAGCATTGGTGTAATATCAGTGATTTTTGGAAATAAGGAAAAGAAGTCAAATGCTCTGTATTGAATAATCTCACTTAGGTGAGATGTCCAGAATAGGGAATAGAAAGGAATTAGGTGGATAATTGGTAAGACCTAGGGGAAGAGAGGTATTGGGACTGCTAAAAGGTATTGTGTTTCTTTTTGGCATCAAGAAAGTTCTGGAAGACTGATTATGGTTACACAAGAATGAATATACTAAAATCCCTTAGTTGTGCAAGGATGTGATTATTATGGTATGTGAATTATGTCTCCATTTTAAAAATTCTAAACTTAAGTGTTTGGAAAGGTGGATATTTAGAAAGCTCTCAGTCTGGGCAATAGCAAACCTTTAATAAATTGTTAATCATATTTCCCCTAAGATTTTTTAAAAAGAGTATTTATTAAACTATGTAAAACTAGTAAATGAAATTTACCAAAGATCTCAAAGCAGCAATGGCATACCGTTGATCTTTCTCAGCTATGTAACGATAAACAGTTTCCTGGAGAGGGAGCCACTCCGTGTAAGATAATTTCAGTGAATTTGTTGCCCTTACAATAATACAGAGACCCCAGTCTTCAGTGCGGCGTTTAATTGCTCCCATTAAGACTCTCTCATGTCTCTTTCTCTTGTGGAATTAATTTGGTTAGTATCACATACCAAATTGGGAATAGAATTTATAGCTGGTATATACTCTTGCAATTTAATGGTCTCGGTTCTTATTGAACATTTAAATCTGAAAATTGAGATATATACTGCCTTGGTAAATGATAATGGTGAAATATTTTCTGCTTTGCAAGTAGAATTGAAAATCCCTGTGATTAGTTTCTTTTCCCTTTCTACTTCCCCTGCCTACCCCCCACAAACTGGTTTCTCAAGTTATGAATTCAGTTTCTTTGTTTATTCTAGCCATGCAGTTTTTCTTATTGCATACCTGTTTAATTTTTAATTTCTCATTAAAAGTAAATATGGCTAATTCCCCCATCAATATTCAAGAAATCTTCCATGTCTCTGCCACAATCTTGATACAGTGCTGTCTAGTGTATGTTACCACATAATTAAACTGGTGTTTTGTTTGTCGTCAGTGCATATGAAGTACTCGTAGGTTTATTTCTGCGAAGCTGACACAGTGTTCTGAAAGGCAGGGTAAGGTACATCGCGTGGTGGGAAGGTTGTTACAGCTGGGCGGTGAATAGAGAAGAGCTCGTAGCTGGCCTGGTTTTCTGGGTTTGTATGCTGGTTTTATAAACCTGGTCAGGAGCCCTTGACTGGGGAAGTCATAGACTCCAGCAGGGAATCTCCTGTTATTGTTTTGGTGAGCCATCATGTTATCTGACTGCTTTCCAAGTTCATACCCAAAAAGTGCTGTTCTTAGCCTTCTGTATTATTTGGGGTTCCTATTGCTGTGAAAAAACACCATGACCAAAAGCAAGTTGGAGGGGAAAGGGTTTCTTTGACTTACAATTCCACAGTTCCAAAGGAAGCCAGGACAAAAACTCAAACATGGCAGGAATCTGGAGGCAGTAGCTGATGCAGAGGCCATGGAGGGGTGTTGCTTACTGGTTTGCTTCTTTTTTGCTCATCTAGTATTCTTAAAGAGCTTAGAATCACCAGCCCAAGGGTGGTACCAACCACAATGAACTGGACCTTCCCCATCAATCACTAATTAGGAAAATGCCCTAAAGCTGACCTACAGCCTGATCTTATGGAGGTTTTCTTTTTTTTTAAATTGAGGTTCCCTCCTCTCAGATGACTATTCCTTGTATCATGTTGACATAAAACTATCTGGCACACCTTCCTCAGATAAACTTCCTACTGCAGCAGGCACTGCTTAATTCAGAAATCTGTTACTGTCCCAAGTGCTGAGAATAAGCGATGCTGGAGTGTTCTGCCTCAACTTGGAGAACTATAAAACCTGTATTAGTAACTTTTCTGTTGCTGTGACAAAACACCACGCCCAAGGCAACTTATACAACAAAGCATTTAATTGGCTTATGCTTCCAGCAGGTTAGAGTCCATGATGGCAGAGTGAAGTCATAGTGGCAGGAATAGATGAGAGCTCACATCTCAAACCTCAAAAACTGGAGCCTGAGAACACACTGAAAATGGCATGATTCTTTTGAAACCTCAAAGTCAGCCCACTGTGACACACCAGCAAGGCCATACCACCTTGAGACCAAGTATTCAGACATGTGAGCCTATGGGAACCGTTCACATTCAGACCACAGTCATGCACCCTCAGAGGCTCGGGGAACAGCTGAGAAGAGTGTGTGGAAAGAATGTAAGGGCTGAGAATGGGGAGGGAGATGTGCAGGCCATGACATAGCCATTGCACTAGTGAACATGTCACTGCAGCCATGGTTATCTACATAAGGTCTGTCCAAGATGGGGGCCGTCATCAGTTCATCATAGATGAAGTAGGGGCGCGTGAGGCTACACCCTTTCCCCAAAGGATTACAGCAATCAAAGCTTGTATCTGTGTGCTGGGGGTGTGTGTATCACTTTCTTCAGTGGTGTGGCCACAGGTAAGTGGCCCTCGCTCCACTCAGTGGCTTCCTCCCGCACTCCAACCAGTAACTCCAAATTCACAAGAAGAAAACATGCAAGGACATGGGAAGGGAGACTTTTTTGTAGGGTGCCAGTGGGAGAGGAGGGGAGTTGGTGTGAAGATGACTAAAATTCATTACATAATATATAGAAGAATAAGAAACTGATTTTTTCTAGGCTAATTTCAACAAGTGATATGGCCCTATAGAAGTGGAAATACTAGGACTTTCTCAGCACTTTCTTTTTCCCTAGACTGTTCTAGCAGTCCCGGAATATTACTAGTTTTTCCAATTTAGAGATGGGCTCACTTAAGGCATTCTTAAGTAGAAGCATTTTTTAAAAATTTTTTGTAAATATTTTAAATTTTTTTAAATTAAAATATAGTTCCATCATTTCTATAAAGCCCACACACGGTCTAGTGTACCGTCTAGTGTGCTCAGTTACTGCTACCTGGAGTTGGGAGCTGAGACATCTCCATAAGAAAACATACATTAGTAAATGAACTTTTTCTGAAGGTCTGTTACCTTCTCTGCCCTTTTTTTTTTGTATCTCTACCTGACTCCCCCACCCCCTACTTTCTGTTAGTCCTTTCAAACCCTTGATGCTTTTTATTGGCCTGTTTTTAGCCTGTCTCTGGCTGCCCCACCCCCTCTCCTCACCAGCAGTTTCAAGAGCAAGAACCAGTCCCTCTCCAAAGTCAATACCTTCTGTATTAGTAATTGTGTTTATCAAACCATTCCAGAACTTACCGCTCTGTGGTGCATTTTAGAATGGGCTCCTTAGGCTGTGCTTTACCTCTGTGTCACCTAAGCTGTGCATCTCAGGGTTAGCTGGCCAGTGGCTGGGACCATTGGAGGACAAGAGCCTGTGCTGACTAGCCCAGACTCCAGCCCACACAGGAACACAGACCTGTACTGCATCTTGGGGCTAGATTTGGGCCTCTTGTATCATCCGCCCCTCTGCTTTCTGCCATCCAAAGCGTGTCACAATACCAGCCTCAGTCCGGAGGGTAGAGTGGAAGACTGCTGACTCGCAGAACTCCCCCTTGTCACTAACTCAGACGAACTCCTGGGAACACAGCAGTCCTGTCTGTCATCACCTTCGGCAGAGCTGTGTGCCTGTGTTGTTGGGCTCCCTGTCTGTGCTTACAACATCCTGTGGCCGGGGCTGGTTTTACTTCTTGGTGACAAGTGAGCTTATAAACAAGGACCGCATTTTTTCAGTATAGAATTTGGCACATAGATAAGTTTTTAAAAGTATGACAAATAAAAAATTGAGGGAGTTGGCACCTGGTAGTATGAAAACTGGGCTAGACCGTAACATGCTCACAACCCTACTTTTTGACATTTTGAGTGTTTCTGCTAAAAATAATAGAAAAGATAAAGAGACTTGGCAAGGATTTGAGTTAAATTACTTAATGTTTGCATACTGTCTTTGCAGGTTGTCATCATGCAATTCGTCGTTTTTACCTTTTCTAGGTGTATAATGTGTGCTTATGTCTGTATGACATGGATATGGGTAGATGTATATGATGTGTGTGTATGACTTAGGATCTGTGAGTGCTGGCACACATGTGCTATGGCATGCATGTGGAGATCAGAGGCAACCTCAGATGTTGGTCCTCACTCTGGATAATGGGATTCCGGTTTTCATGTTTACATGGCAAGCTCTGCACACTAAGCCTTCTCCCTAACCCATGTCTTTTCTATTATTATGACTGTATGTATACTGTGTATTGTGGGTATGTATACCATAGTGCATCTGTGTAGGTCAGATGACAAGTTTGTGGAGCTGGTTCTCTCCTTCCACCTTTTTTATGGGCCCAAGGATCAAGCATAGGTTGCCAGGCTTACCTTTTAAATTAACTAATTAATTAATTAATTAAGAAAGATGCATTACAAGTTCATGAACATATTCATCAGGGACATCCTGCCTATCCTTAAGTCCACTGGGATCTGGGATAAAATTTCTAGTTTAGAATGTGAAGTGAAGAAAGAGATAATAAAAGTAAGTGTCTCTGTTGGGATGAGAAGTAGGCTGTGCTGGTGTGTGCTCAACTGCCAGTGAGTGTCCTAGCAGCACACAGTTCTCAGCTGATGGACGTCATGTGCACTGTGTGTTTCAGGTGCTGTTCTCTGCATACCTTCCTGGGTTCCTAATCCCTGAGCAGAATTCTCCATCTGTGCTCCTGATAGCCAACCATGCAGCGGAGATCAAGAGGCGTCAATGTTGGGCTCCTCATGCTGCTCTCTCAAGTGTTCCATGTTGGGATCAACAACATTCCACCTGTTACCCTGGCAACCTTGGCTCTCAACGTCTGGCTCTTCCTGAATCCTCTGAAGCCCCTGCACTCTTCCTGCATCAGCGTGGAAAAGTGTTACCAGCAAAAAGACTGGCAGCGTTTGCTGCTTTCTCCCCTGCACCATGCAGATGACTGGCATTTGTATTTCAACATGGTGTCCATGCTCTGGAAAGGAATAAAGCTGGAGAGAAGACTGGGAAGCAGATGGTTTGGCTACATCATCACCACCTTCTCCCTACTCACGGGGGTGGTGTATTTACTCTTGGAGTTCACTCTTGCCGAATTCATGAATGAGCCCGACTTCAGAAGGAACTGTGCTGTCGGCTTCTCAGGTAAGGTGGACACTGTCTCAGGAAGTACTTGTGATGGCCGTGAGGGAGGCTGCCTGTTTCCTGTCCTAGTTGATGAGAAGACAGGATCCGGAGTGGTTAATGATGGCTGGGGCCTGCATCTTGAAGAGCAAGCTAGCTAGGGTAGAAGAAGGCATCATTTAGGCTATCTCACTTGATGCTGCATCCCTATTCTGGCGCACTTAGACCAGGGCCTGCTAGAAGATGGTTTTATAGTACTGGAAGTGTGCACCTGACTCCCTCATTGGTAATGCTATGGAGGGACTCGTGGGTGTCTTTACAGAAAAGTGTTCTTGGAAAACTGAGTGTGCCTGTGAAGCAGGTTCAGGACACACTGGTTACCAACTTGCTTGAGTCCAATGAGGCATAATACACTTGTCTGTAACAGGTAACACTAAGCAAGTGGAATACTTACATGTAGGCAATCAAGGGTTCACTAAGAGCTGGCCCCCAAGTCTCAGAAAGCTTCCCAGGCAGATGAGGTCTTCTCTGTATGTATATCCCACTTGCAGTTGGAGCCTCTAACTTTATCCCAATACACACAAGGATTGTAGGAATTCCCGAAGGGGAAGCCTAGAAGACAACCTGTGCCACCTTTATCTTCACATGTTGCCCTTGATATCTTCCACGGTTTTTCTTAAGAATCATAAGCATGGAAGGGGGAGAACTGAGTTGGTCCAGGGTTATTGTGCCTCTCAATAATGTCATTAAAATAAATATCCAGTCGTGATGGGGAGGTGGGTCAGAAGTTAAGAACATATACTGCTCTTGCAGAGGACCCAAGCTTGATTTCCAGCATCATTGTTAGGCAGCTCACAGCCACCTGGAACACCTGTAGTTCCACTAGAGTACATACACCATGCTTCCAGTGTTTTTCCATAGAGGCTACAAGAGTATGTGTTACTGATATTTGTTCATTGTTCATAACCATATAGCAAAAAATTAGCTGCTTTAAAGGGACAGTTCCCTGGTATTTGATACCATTGCTGGTGGCTCATTCCCACCTTCCGTGTTCTATACTTGGAAGCAGGTTGAACTTCCATGTTGGGATCCATCGAAGGAATGACTGCCATGCTTGCTGACTGTGTTTCAAAACAGAAACTGGGATGTAATAATTAGTAATAGTGTTTAGTTTCTTTGTATGCAGTGATTCTTCCTGAATTGGAATTGTTGATATTGGTGTGTTCTTTATTCTCTTCTAGGAGTTTTATTTGCCTTGAAAGTTCTTAGCAATCATTACTGCCCTGGAGGCTTTGTCAACATTCTGGGCTTTCCTGTCCCAAACAGATTCGCCTGTTGGGCAGAGCTGATAGCCATTCACTTCTGCACCCCAGGGTAAGTCTTTCCTGTTGGATCTTTCCTGAAGGATCCAAATAATAGAGGGAACAAGTTATTTTCTGTGTGATGTTGGCCTGAAACCCCAGCATTTAGGAATTTGAGGTTATAGAGAAACTCCTTGTCGCAACAACCTGGGTTATAAAGAAACTCCCTGTCTCAAAAACTAAGAGAAAAACAAAACAAGTTGCTTTTTAATAATGGAGTTTCTTTTTTAACTGTGAAAACAGGGTTGAGTTCCACAATTTTGATATTAGGCGTTTCCTGGGTTGAACCTTTTCAGCTGCCGAACTGTGTAATTTAGGAGTTTCAGTCTCCTCCCTTGTAACTAGGGACAAGAGATCATAGTGTACAAACTTGAGCATCAGTATTAACCGGTCAGGAGTGAATTCTAATAACAATATTCCAGAGAACCACATAGATACCACAGAAAGATTAAAAAGAATGCCTTGCACTCTGGTCTGATGCTTTGGGGCCATGTTAAATGAGAAATTGATTTGGTAATAAACTCTTTAAATAGAAATTTTTTACACAGTAAGTGGTGAATTCTGCTGGATGTAGTGGTACAGGTTGTCATCTCAGCATTTAGAGATGGATGCAGGAAGATTTTTCAAGTGGGAAGCCAACCTCAGATACATATCTTCAAAACAAGACAACAAAATGATAGAACTCTGGACCGTTTGGGGTTGAGGGGCAGCTATAGGCTGAATCATTTATCTTACTCTTTTTTTGAATTTTTAAAATTTATTTCCTTTGTGTCTATGAATATTTTGCTCACCATGTGTGCCTTTTGGATCCCCTGGAAATGGGGTTACAGATACCATAATCAAGCCCGGGTCCTTTGAAAGAGCAACAAGCGCTCTTAACCACTGAGCCATTTCTCCAGCCTGTTTGTCTTATTCTTTATCAATAAGAACTCGGGAGTCAGATATTGGGGTAAGAGAAGCAATGGAAGCTGGGTGGTGGTGGCCTTTAATCTCAGCACTCGGGAGGCAGAGGCAGATAGATCTCTGTGAGTTCAAGGTCAGCCTGGTCTATAAGAGCTAGTTCCAGGACAGGCTCTAAAGCTAAGATGAAACCCTGTCTTAAAAGCCAGAGAGAGAGAGAGAGAGAGAGAGAGAGAGAGAGAGAGAGAGAGAGAAAAGCAGTGGAAAAGTGACCTCTTCTCTTTCTTCCTCCTCTATCCAAAAGGTGCTGAACCTTTCTCTCAGCCCCTCTTTACTACTTCCTGTGTCTCTCTATATGTCCTTGATCCTCCAAAACCTCTATGGATAATTTTGGTCAGCTAGTAGTTAGCTCCGCCTTCTGATTCAAACTAAACTTTATTGGGAGTCTCAGGAGTGTCAGAGTGTGATCAAAATATCCCACAATTGTAGGCCCTGCTCTGTTTACTTTGCCTTTACTCCTTTGTTAATGTGGCTTCCTCAGAGGCCCCTCTGTAGACCCATCTGGGCCCCAAGAACTACCATTTTGATTTGTGTGACTTGTTGGGTACTATGTCTCATTTCAGAACATGTTCCCTGTGTTGTGTGTTGGCCTAGTAACTTGAATCCTTCTTTGATGCTAATTCTCCATCATGGCAGCCATTGGCAGCTGGAGTATAAATGGCACATATGTGGCACTGGACGCCACTCATTTACAATTGTATTGCTATTTGTGATAGTTCAAGAAGGAAAGCCCAACAAAATCTTCAACGTTTTCTTTGAAAAGAGGTCTAGAGGTCTAGTAATGTCTGCGTCTTATCTGAACAGCCCCCTCACCTGTCACTCAGTTCCTCCACTCCTTTGACGAGACTAGGTTATCTGTGTCCCCAATAGGCTCTTGTCTGTGCCTAGCACTCAACATTCATATGAAAATCATCCCCTCTGGTGCTTAAACTTCTATCCTGTGATGGCCCCACTGAAAAACAGTGCTTTTTAATCTCATGCAGCATTTCCGAAGTGCTCATCATGCATCTTGCTTGCTTGCTTTTTCTTTTAAGGGTCTCCACTTACATGGGAAGGGGTTGGTTGGGTAATACCCTTACTTAATCTGTGTGTAGGGACGTGATAATCTGAGCCCAGGAATAAAATGATATTTCCCATCTCTAAAGCTCGAAAGAGTAAAAGTTTTGCTTTCCAAGGTTTGACTGCTTCAAATGATAAACTTCTAATATTAAAGCATCTATTTAGGCATGTGTCCAAAACCAGATCAAGCTGACCACTGGTCTAAAGAACCAAGAAAGCAAGTGCTTCTTGAAGACAGATCTGTAATCTCAAAAAATAAGAGAAATGGTTTTGGTTTTTTTGGGGGGGGGCACGAATGGGATGGAGGAAAAGGATGGGAGAAGCTAGAGAGCCCAGTGCCATCCGTTGTGATCCTCCTGGTAGTTGTCAAATGGAATTTTCATTGGGGAAACATGGGAAGTCTTTAGAACAAAGCCCGTGTTTCTTGTTAGAACTATTTGAGCTGTCCTGTGGATGGGAGCAAACATTTGCTGTGTCTCTGGGTTTCATAAAGCCATGGTTGGTAGCTGCCGCCTGGTACTCTCAGTGGTATGAAGGAACGTGTCCGGAAAAAGCAACCAATAGGCATCGTGCAGGGGGTGAACTTGACCCCAAGAGGGAAGTGCTCACGCTTGTCACACTCGTTTACATGGTGTCACTGCTCCTGACCACTCAACTTCACGCCCATCTCTTCATTTCCTTTCTTTTCCTGGAACACTTTGTAGTGCTTGCATTTGAAGAGGAGTCTCTGCTCCCAGAGCAGCACAGGATGGGTGGGAAGGGCAAGTCCCCAGAAGAGGTTTTTGCCCTTTAGGCCCCCTCCCAGCATCTTACTGATGGAAGTAAGGGGGATTTGAGGCAAGGCTTGTCTCCCAGCATAGATCAGGAGTCTCTGCAGAAAGTTGGTGCAAAACTGAAGTTAAGAGGAATAAACAGCACCGAGAGTGAGACGGCCACTGAGCAGCCAGGCTGGAGGACAGAGGCCAAGTGTGACTGGACCAGCAGTTCCGTTCTAGCTTTGTGCCTTCGGGCAGATCTGACAGCCTCCCTGGGCCTTGTTTTCTCCACCTGTGGACTGAGGAAGATGAATGTTTCACAGAGAGCAGATTTAATTTTGTGGACATTAAGTTTATTCGATTATTTGATTCTGCTAATGCGCCTCAAAGTATGGGAGGAATCAGATACAAAAGAAAAAAAAACTGAGGATAGAAATTGTAATTTAGGAATTGATTTATATTGTAAACTGTAGTAGGAGCGGTGAGCAGGCCGCGTTTCCGGTGCCCGGCTAGCTTAACCCTGAAAATAATTATACAGAAACTGTATTCATTTAAAACACTGCCTGGCCCATTAGTTCTAGCCTCTTATTGGATAGCTCTCACATCTTGATTCAACTCATTTTTAATAATCTGTATGTCACCACGACGTCGTGCCTTACTGGGAAAGATTTAGTGTGTCTGACCTGGCAGCTTCATGGCGGCGGCCCTCTGTCTCTGCCTTCTTCCTCCCAGAATTTTGTTCTGTCTTTCCCACCTATCTAAGTTTTGCCCTATCAAAAGGCCAAGGAAGTTTCTTTATTCACCAATAAAAGCATCACAAATACAGAAGAACCTCCTATACCAGTAAACATGTCAAAATCCAGAAAAGCAGCAGAATGTAATTCCCAGGTCCCACACAGGTTTGTGCTGCCAAATTTCTATTCTCTTCCTATGAAAATAATCTGGGTCTTGCATTTCTAGAGTGAGGTTTAGGGTGTTTCAAACTTAGGTTTTTATTAACTAGTTCAGAACACACACTTCATAATCCATCATGTAACCACTGGGTTATTGATCAGTCTGGGAAAGCCTCTACGGACTATTTTCATGGGCACACTCTAAAACCCTTGGCTTTTCTAGCTTTTGTTTTGTTTTGTTTAGGTTTGTGTGCCTGGACCTCTGTCAAATGTCATCTGACTGACTTGACTGCTGTTAGTTAATGGTAACGGTGTCATATGAAATTTGATTTCTTCACTCATCCCAGTACTCCGCTGATTGTCAAGCAGCTAAAGCATGTTAATCCTTTTAGCGAACAGTTTTCTTTGTAAATTCTGTTACTGGCTGTCCTTGCTGCTCACTCCTTCTTGTAGCTTGTGATAGACCTTGAAGACGGTTGACTTGGGCATCACAACTGCCCAGTCCCTAGTGCATCTGTGTGAGTCCTCAATTGAGACTGAAACTGGTACCTTGAAACTGCCGCCTTGTCAAGTTTGACACAGGGGAACTTCTATTTAATTTCTGTTTCAGCAATCGTCCTGGTTTGGTTTCTGCTGCTGTGATAAAAACAATGACCAAAAGCAACTCCAGAAGGAAAAAGCTTATTTTGCTTACAGTTTACAGTTCCTCACCAACGGAAGCCAGCTTGAGGCGGCCACATTGAGACAGGACTGACGCAGAGGCAGTGAAGGAACACTGCACACTGGCTTGTTCCCAGTGACTTGCTCAGTCTGTTTTCTTATCACCAAGGACCCGCTTGCCTAGGGGTGGCACCATCCACAATGAGCTGAATCCCCCCACATCAATTATCAATGTAAAAAAAAATGCCCCACAAACATGTCCAAAGACAGGTCTGATGGAGGCATTTCCTTAACTGAGGGTCCCTCTTCCCAGGTGATTCTAGTTTCTGTCGAGCTGACGGAAACCAACCTGCACAGCTATCAGGATTGAGTCTTCTGCTCATGGCTTCACATGCTTGGCAAGTGGAAGAGTTTTGTAGGCGCTGAGTTCTGACGTTGAGCTGATCACCATACTGCCAGCACTTGCTAAGCTGGGGTATGTGCGCTGCCTGTTAATGGTCCAGTAGTGAGCACACCATTTCTGGAAGCCATTTCTGCACTGTAATGACTAACTTAACTCTACACAGAAATGAAAACTTGCTCAGCTTCCACTTAACAGAAACCCCCAAACTGTGTCTGCTCCGTCCCCATCTGATGTGCAAGGAGGAAGTATGGGAGGGGGGAGATTGAAATGGAAAGAGACTGCAGTTTTAACTGATTGTGGCTAAGGTATCTCATATTCACAGATTTTACCAAAATACCTGTTTACGTGAGCACATGGTCAGGACCCCTCCTCCAGCTCTGGCAGGCACGGGACCTGATACTTAATTGTCTCACTTGTAACCCCTAGCAATTACTAATTAAATCCTGGGTAAAGGAGGACTAGAGGACTGCTTTCCCCTCCCTCCTTTCCCTCTCCCCCCATGTGTGTATGCTATTGGATCCATTTTCAGTGTTGACTTAAACCAAAACACTGTTCCCTTCCCCAAAACACTGTTATAGCATCTTCCTGATTTGGTGAAAGCTGCTGACTGAAATGAAATAGATAACAGGCACTTTAATCTAGGGAAAGTAGAGTTTAGCTGTGAGTCAACGAATGAGAAGCTTCTTCTGGAGGGGAAGGTATGTGTATGCAGAGGGTGTGCTGGCTAGTCTTATGTCTCCTCAACACAAGCTAGGTTACCTGACAGGAGGGAACCTCAGCTGAGAGAAATATCTCCATAGTATCCCGCTGTGAGGCGTTTTTTTAATTAGTGATTGATTTGCTGGGGTGGGGGGCAAGCCCATTGTTGGGTGTTCTATACCTGGCCTAGTAGTCTTGGGTTCTGTAAGAAAACAGGCTGAGGGCTGGAGAGATGGCTCAGCGGTTAAGAGCATTGCCTGCTCTTCCAAAGGTCCTGAGTTCAATTCCCAGCAACCACATGGTGGCTCACAACCATCTGTAATGAGGTCTGGTGCCCTCTTCTGGCCTGCAGGGATACACACAGATAGAATACTGTATACATAATAAATAAATAAATATTAAAAAAAAAAGAAAGAAAGCAGGCTGAACAAAGCCTCAAGGAGCAAACCAGTAAGCAGCACCCCCTCCGTGTTCTTTGCATCAGCCTCCTGCCTCCAGGTTCCAGCCCTGATTGAGTCCCTGCCCTGACTTCCTTCAGTGATAGACAATGATGTGGAAATGTAAGCCTGATAAACACTTTTCTCACCAACTTGCTCCTTGGTTGTAGGGTTTAATTGCAGGGAGAATTACAGGGAGGAGGTGTAGGTATATGGAGGGGAAGGTGTCTGTATTCAGTATGAGGAAATAAGGCAGGATGAGGCGTGCTTCCCTTCACAAAGGAACTAGAAATACTTCAATCAAGAAACAGACTCTGTGGCACATCCTCGGCAATAAAGCGGGCATTGTTCCCCAAAGAATGTTCTTTCAAGTACTAGTTCCTCTGTAAGTTTCCTTAGCTTGTGTGAAATGAAATCCAGGGGCCAGAACCTGGGCAGTAGATCCTTTCCAAAGGAACTTCAAGTCAGAGGCAACAGAGGTATGGACTACAAAACAAAGAACTGTCATCCTAAACAACCAGCTGATCTCCAGGGAGCAGTCTCTTGTCCCTCTAACTGCTAACACTGACTGTATAATATGCCTGTGTCCCATTGGACAGATAGATGACAGCTCCTCCAAGTTTCTTTCCAAATTCTGAATTTCATTTGCTTAAGGGAAAGAGGGAGGGACTGGGAGAGAACGGTGAGTTGAGTTTGGACAGAGTTTATCTGAAGTGCCAGTTGACACACAGGGACCTAGATACATAGTAGATTGTTAGATCTTTGCCTCTGGGATTAAGAGTAAGGTTAGGGATGACAATTTATAAAGTGGCTATGGATAGTGTCTCCTGTCCCATCTGTCCTTTTATAATTAGGGCACTCAGTCTCTAATAGGTGAAGGTGAATTCCCTTATCTTTGACCTGTTAGATTTTTGGCACACTGTTCAATAGAATACAGCTTAGGTAGCAGGCTGAGGTCACAACTTTGCATGTTTTTTTAACCTTATGAGTGAAAATATTTATTCCTGGATTCCATGTAAGAACTGTAACTTCCTTGGTCCCAGCAACCAACTGTCAATTCCAGGTTAATGAGTCCTTAACTTTAGATGCAGCCTCAGGTTTTCATGCCGTGGTTATAGACAGTGTGGAACAGAGCCTGGCCACCCCTTGGTGTTCTTCCTGAATCCCTGACCCACAGAATCTGAGTCTAAGAAGACAGTTTTGTGCCATGCAATACTGGGGAGCGTCTTTTCTGCAGGAGTGATACCAGCAGGGAGGCCAATGACACAGAGAAAACAGAGGAGGAGTGCAGAGAAGTGGGCTGTGGAAAACTCCAAGCTAAAATAAAGGACAACCAAAGAGACCTTGAAAGATCCATATTGACTGTGTGTGGAACTCTGAGTCACATGGCAAGGCTTCAAAGCAACAGTTTCCACTGTGACTTGAACCCTTCAAAAGTCGTGACCAGACATAGCTGCTCATCCCTGTTTCCAGCACAGTGGAGGCAGAATATCAAAAAGATCTTGAGTTGACTTCTAGGCTGGCCTGGGCTTCATATAGACCTTGTGGGCAGGAAAAGAAGGAAGGACAGAAGGAGGAGAGGGCAAGGTCTCTGAGAGGAACGGGGAAGAAGGGTCAGAGTCAGTGATGCAAGTATGTAGTCTGGCTAAACTCTATTTTAAAGGACTTTGGTTTCAGTTTGATGTATGGGTGCCCAGTCAAGTCTTAAAATATAATGTGATAGGTTGTAAAAATTTTGAGTTCTGTATTAAATCAACCACTAATTTCTTCAACTCAAATTGAAAATATGTGAGTATTGTCAGAGTCTGTCTGTGTCTGTAATGGAGGAGCATATTCGATTGCCAGGATGTTGGTGGCCATGAGAACAGGCTGTGATGACAGGTTTCTAAACTCTTGTGTTCCTCTGGGACAAGCACTGTTTGTCCACAAGGCTTCCGCATGACCACTAACTCTCATGATTTGTCTGTGTGTGAAGTGTGTGATTCATTCCCCGCCTAAACCAGCAGGACTGATAGCAGTGACTCATTCATAAGCAAAGTTGTTACCATACCTCATTTGGAAAGATACACAGGGTTATAGAAGGCAAAAACGAAAAAGAGGTGTAAAGGTTTACACAGTCCTCAGACGCCAGTGCCACGTTTCCTTGTAAACTTTTTGAAAAGGAAAAGTATTTTCAATAACATAGTAAAAAATGAACAAAACCCACTAGACACTGAGCTGAGATATCCATGAGGGGTTTATATAAGCAAACAAGCAGGTGGTAAACTTGCCAATCCAGCCATATTTGAACCAAACACGCTTTGCACAGAAAGCTTTTATTTTTTATTTTTTCATATTCTTTTATTTTTCCTTCAAAAATTTACACTTCCTCCCCTTCTCCCAGTCCCCTCCTGCTTCCCCCTACACCTCCTCTCTCCCCCTGCTTCCTTAAGAGGGGGCAGGATACCCTGCACTGTGGGAAGCCCAAGGCTCTCCCCCCTCCATCCTGGCCTAGGAAGGTATGCATCCATATAGACTAGGTTCCCATAAAGCCAATACATGCAGAAGAGACAGGTCCCAGTGCCATTATCATTGGCTTCTCAGTCAGCCCCCATTGGCAGCCACATTCAGAGATTACGGTTTGATCATATGTTCATTCAGTCCTGGCCCAGCTGGATGTGGTGAGCTTGCATTAGTTCAGGTACACTGTCTCAGTTGGTATACCATCCCATCGCGGTCCTGACTTCCTTGCTTATCTTCTCCCACCTTCTGCCCTTTGACTGGACCTTGGGAGCTCAGTCCATTGCTCTGATGTGAATGTGGGTCTCTGTCTCTATCTCTATCGATTGGACGAAATTTCTATGGTGATGATCAAGATATTCATCAATGTGACTATGGGACAAGACTAATTCAGGCACCCTCTCTGCTGTCCAAGTACCTAGCTGGGGCCATCCCTGTGGACAACTGGGATCCCCTCTAGAGCCAAGTCTCTTGCCAATCCTAAAATGACTCCCTTAATGTAGATATCTTATTCCCTTCTCCAATATCCACCCTTCCTCCATCTCTACCCTCCTACTCCCCCAAGCTCTCCCCAGTCCTTCCCTTCTCCGTTCTCCCTCCCTCTCTCCCCTTCACCCACCCCCACCCCTACCTGCACCCCTATCCCCACTCCCGTTCTTCTAACTTTTGCCCAACGATCTTGTTTGCTTCCAATTTCCAGGAGGATCCATATATGTTTTTCTTTGGGTTCATCTTGCTATTTGGCTTCTCTAGGCTTGTGAGCTATAGCTTAATGTCCTTTGTTTATGGCTAGGGTCCACTAATGAGTGAGTACATACCATATTCATCTTTTTGGGCCTGGGTTATCTCACTCAGGATAGTGTTTTCTATTCCCATCCATTTGCATGCAAAATTCAAGATGTCATTGTTTTTTACCGCTAAGTAGTATTCTAATGTGTATATATTCCACACTTTCTTTATCCATTCTTCCATTGAGGGGCACCTAGGTTGTTTCCAGGTTCTGGATATCACAAATAATGCTGCTATGAACATAGTTGCACAAATGCTTTTGTAGAATGATTGGGCATCTCGTGGATATATTCCCAAGAGTGGAATTGCTGGATCCTGAGGTTGGTTGATTCCCAATTTCCTGAGAAACCGCCACACTGATTTCCACAGTGGTTGCACAAGTTTGCATTACCACCGGCAATGGATGAGTGTTCCCCTTACTCCACATCCTCTCCAGCATAGGCTATCATTGGTGTTTTTAATTTTAGCCATTCTGACAGGTGTAACTTGGTATCTCAGAGTTGTTTTGATTTGCCTTTACCTGATCACTAAGGAACTTGAACATGACCTTAAGTATCTTTTAGCCATTTGAACTTCTTCTGTTGAGAATTCTCTGTTCATTTTTTAATTGGGTAATTTAGAATTTTGATGTCTAGTTTCTTGAGTTCTTTGTATATTTTGGAGATCAGACCTTTGTCTGATGTGGGATTAGTGAAGATCTTCTCCCATTCAGTAGGATGTCTTTTTGTCTTAATGACTGTGTCCTTTCCTTTACAGAAGCTTCTCAGTTTCAGGAGGTCCCATTCATTCATTGTCTCAGTTTCAGGAGGTCCCATTGCTCTTATTGTCTGTGCCACTGGAGTTTTACATAGGAAGTGGTCTCCTTTGCCTATGTATTGCAGGCTACTTCCCACTTTCTCTTCTATCAGGTTCAGTGTGGCCAGATTCATATTGAGGTCTTTAATCCATTTGGACTTGAGTTTTGTGCATGGTGATAGATAAGGATCTATTTTCATTTTCCCACAGGTTGATATCCAGTTCTGCCAGCACCATTTGTTAAAGAAGCTTTCATTCTTCCATTGTATACTTTTAGCTTCTTTGTCAAATATGAGGTGTTCATAGGTTTGTGGATTAATATCCAGGTCTTTGATTCGATTCCGTTGGTCAACGTCTCTGTTTTTATGCCAATACCAAGCTGTTTTCAGTACTGTAGCTCTGTAATAGAGTTTGAAGTCAGAAATGGTAATGCCTCCAGAAGTTCCTTTATTGTATTGGATTGTTTTGGCTATCCTGGGCTTTTTGTTTTTCCATATAAAGTTAGTTACTGTTCTCTCAAGGTCTATGAAGAATTTTGTTGGGATTTTGATGGGAATTGCATTGAATCTATAGATTGCCTTTGGCAGAATTGCCATTTTTACTCTATTGGTCCTACCAATCCAGGAGCGTGGGAGATCCTTCCATTTTCTGGTATCCTCTTTAATTTGTTTCTTCAAGGTCTTATAGTTCTTGTCAAATAGATCTTTTACTTCCTTGGTTAGTGTTACCCCAAGATACTTTATGCTATTTGTGGCTATTGTGAAAGGTGATGTTTCTCTGATTTCCCTCTCTGCTTCTTTATCCTTTGTGTATAAGAGGACTACTGATTTTTTTGAGTTGATCTTGTATCCTGCCACATCACTGAAGGTATTTATCAGCTGTAGAAGTTCTTTGGTAGAGTTTTGGGGGTCACTTATGTACACTATCATATCATCTGCAAATAACGATAGTTTGACTTCTTCCTTTCCAATTCGAATCCCCATGATCTCCTTATTTTGTCTTATAGCTATTGCTAGAACTTCCAGCACTATATTAAAGAGATATGGAGAGAGTGGTCAGCCTTGTCTTGTTCCTGATTTTAGTGGAATCTCTTTGAGTTTCTCTCCATTTAATTTGATGTTAGCTGTCGGCTTGCTGTATATTGCTTTTATTATATTTAGATATGAACCTTGAATCCCTAATCTCTCCAAGTCCTTTATCATAAATGAGTGTTGACTTTTGTCAAATGCTTTTCAGCATCTAATGAAATGATCATATGTTTTTTTCTTTCAGTTTATTTATATGATGGATTACATTGATAGATTTCCGTATGTTGAACCAGCCCTGCATCTCTGGGATGAAGCCTACTTGATCATAATGGATGATTTTTTGATGTGTTCTTGGATTCGGTTTGCCAGTATTTTATTGAGAATTTTTGCATCGATGTTCATACGTGAGAATGATCTGTAATTCTCTTTCTTGGTTGAGTCTTTGTGTGGTTTTGGTATCAGGGTAACTGTAGCTTCTTAAAAAGAGTTTGGCAATGACCCTTCTGTTTCTATTATATGAAACACATTAAGGACTATAGGTATTAGCTCTTCTTGGAAGTTCTGGTAGAATTTTGCATTAAAATCATCTGGTCCTGGGCTTTTTTTGGTTGGGAGGTTTTTGATGACAGCTTCTATTTCCTCATGACTTATAGCTCTATTTAAATTATTCACCTGCTCTTGATTTAATTTTGGTATATGGTATTTATCTAAAAAACTGTCCTTTTCTTTTACAGTTTCCAATTTTGTGGCATACAGGTTTTTGTAGTAAGACCTAATGATTCTGTGAATTTCCTCAGTGTCTGTTGTTATGTCCCCCTTTTCATTTTTGATTTTGTTCATTTGAGTGTTCTCTCTCTGCCTTTTGATTAGTTTAGATAGGGGTTTGTCGATCTTGTTGATTTTTCTCAAGGAACCAGCTCTTTGTTTCATTGATTCTTTGGATTGTTTTCTGTGTCTCTATTTTGTTGATTTCAGCCCTCAGTTTGTTTATTTCCAGTCTTCTACTCCTCCTGGGTGAGTCTGCTTCTTTTTTTTTTCTAGAGCTTTCAGGTATGCTGTTAAGTCACTAATGTGTGCTTTCTCTGTTTTCTTTATGTGGGCACTAAGTGCTATGAACTTTCCTCTTAGCACTGCTTTCATAGTGTCCCATAGGTTGGGGTATGTTGTGTCTTTATTTTCGTTGAATTCAAGGAAGACTTTAATTTCTTCATTTCTTCCTTGACCCAGGAGTGATTCAGTAGTTGACTGTTCAGTTTCCATGAGTTTGTAGCCTTTTGGGGGGTGGAATTGTTGTTAAATTCTAACTTTACTCCATGGTGATCTGATAAGACACAGGTGGTTACTCCATTTTTTTTGTATCTGTGGATGTTTGCTTTGTTACTGAGTATGTGATCATTTTTCGAGAAGGTTCCATGAGATGCTGAGAAGAAGGTGTATTCTTTCCTGTTTGGGTGGAATGTTCTTAGATTTCTATTAAGTCCATTTGATTCATTATATCTGTTAGTTCTCGTATTTCTCTGTTAGGTTACTTTCTGGTTGACCTGTCCATTTTTGAGAGAGGAGTGTTGAAATTTCCTACTATTATTGTGTGGGGTTTGATGTGCGCTTTGAGTTCTAGTAATGCTTCTTTTACATATGTGGGTGCTTTTATATTAGGGGCATATATATTCAGGATTGAGACTTCATCCTGATGGATTATTCCTGTTGTGAGTATAAAATTTCCATCTCCATCTCTTCTGATTGATTTTAGTGTGAAGTCAATTTTGTTAGATATTAGTATAGCCACACCCGCTTGTTTCTTGTTTTTGATTGAAAAACCTTTTCCCAACCCTTTACTCTGAGATAATGTCTGTCTTTGAAGTTGAGGTGTGTTTCTTGTGAACAGCAGAATGTTGGATCCTGTTTTCGTATCCATTCTCTTAATCTGTGCCTTTTTATAGATGAATTGAGTCCATTGATATTAAGTGATATTAATAACCAGTGGTTGTTAACTCCGGTTATTTTTTTTTGTTGGTAGTGTTTGTGTGTTTCCCTTCATTGAGTTGTGCTCACGGAGGGTTGTCAGATGTCTGTGCTACTGTGGGTGTTGTTGGCTTCCTTAGTTTGTGGTTTTCCTTCTAGTACTTTTTGTAAGGTTGGGTTTGTGGCTACATATTGTTTAAATCTGTTTTTGTCCTGGAATATTTTGTTTTCTCCATCGATGGTCAATGCAAGCTTTGCTGGGTATAGTAGTCTGGGCTTGCATCCATGGTCTCTTAGTGTCTGCAGCACATCTATCCAAGACCTTCTGGCTTTCATGGTTTCCAATGAGAAGTCAGGTGTAATTCTGATAGGTTTACTTTTGTACATTACTTTCCCTTTTTCCTTTGCAGCTCTTAATATTCTTTCTTTATTCTGTATGTTTTGTGTTTTGATTATTATATGGCGAGGGGATTTTTTTTTTTGATCCAGTCTATTTGGTGTTCTGTATGCTTCTTGTACCTTCATAGGAATATCCTTTTTTAGATTGGGAAAGTTTTCTTCTATAATTTTGTTGAATATATTTTCTTGGCCTTTGAGCTGTATGTACTTTTTCTCCTTCTTCTACCCCTATTATTCTTAGGTTTGGTCTTTTCATGGTGTCCCAGATTTCCTGGATGTTTTGTGTTAAGCATTTGTTGGATTTGTTGTTTTCTTTAATCAATGAGTTTATTTCCTCTATAGTATCTTTAGCGTCTGAGATTCTTTCTTCTATCTCTTGTATTCTGTTGGTTATACTTGTCTCTGCAGTTCCTGTTCACTTACCCAGATTTTCCATTTCCAGAGTTCCCTTCGTTTTGTGTTTTCTTTATTCCCTCTATTTCCATCTTCAAGTCTTGAACTGTTTCCTTCACCTGTTTAATTGCTTTTTCTTGGGTTTCTTTGGTGGATTTATTAATTTCTTCCAGCTTTTTGTTTGTCTTCTCCTCCATTTCTTTAAGGGAGTTTTTCACTTCCTCTTTAAAGGTCTCCATCATTTTCATTAAGTAACGTTTAAAGTCGTTTTCTTCTACTTCTTTTGGAATAGGATGTTCAAGTCTTCTTGTTGCGTGCTCATTGGATTCTGGTATTGTCATGCTGGTTTTCAGGTTGTTGGAGGAATTCTTGCATTGGCACCTGCCCATCTCTTCCTTCAAATGCAGCCAGGAGAGTCTTGGTGTCTTGATCCAATCTTTGCTGTGAGTGACAGTGTACTTGGAGAATTTTCTTGGTCTGTCCTCTCTTAGGGCCTCAAGGTACTGGAGCCGATTGTGCTGGTGGATCTGTCTGGATCACTGATCTCAGCACAGGAACAGGGACTCCTGGTGAGTCAAGGACCCCACAGAGGAAAGGGCAAACTTGCAGGGGGGAGGGCACGATCGTGTGGACACAGAAGAACAGGCTGCCAGGTGGAAGCTCCCGAAGGCATCTTGATCTCTTAGGTTTGGTCCAATGCTCATGTGGCTTCCCTAACAGGACTGAGGCTTGCTGTCTGGGATTGGGGATTTTCAAGCATGGCTTACATGGTTTTTCAAGAAATTCCTCTATTTGTGCCATCCTTTTTACTAGGGTTATCACAGAGTGGCCTGTCGGGGAGCATCCATTTGTTGTCCAGGATAAGCATGTTCTTTAGTAAGTATTGTTTTCTCTTCTGCTTGTAGTGGAGTATCCCAATTTTATTTTTATATTGACTGAGGCTATTGCTTTTCTCCCACCCCCCTTTTTCCTTTCTGTGTGTACGTGGAGGCCAGAGGTTTATATTAGGCGTTTTCCCATTTAGACCTCCATTACTACGTCTTGAGCCATTGACTTAGCTAGGCTCAGCTGGATCCTCTGACTTAACTCGCCACCACCGGAGTTAAAGACATGTGCAGCCCACCTGGCATTCTACATGGATCCCAGAGATGTAGACTCAGATTCTCAGACTTGCACAGGAAGAGCTTTACCCACGGAGTCCTCTCCCCAGCCCTGTTTCACTTTTCCAGTGAGCTTAGACAGGAGATACATGGAAAGTGAGCATCCTGTTTCGTTTCACAGACATTGTTTCCTCAGCCTGTTAAGAGTTTAGTTTTGATCAGCATTCCAGAACTGTTTGGAAAAGATTTGTGGAGTAGGTGAGATTTTTTTTCTTCTGTATTCCTTGGATGTCTGTTTATGTATTTCTCTCTGTAACATGAGGGCCTGCTTGTCGGGGTTTCTGTCCTGCCCGGTCCCCCAGCTGTTTAGTCCCAGAGAAAATCACACAGAGAGTCTACATTAGTTTATAAACTGATTGGCCCATTAGCTCAGGCTTCATATTAGCTCTTATAATGTATATTAACCAACTTTCCTTATCTATGTTAGCCACATGGCTCAGTACCTTTTTCAGCGGGACAGGTCACATCCTGCTTCTTCGGTGGTCTGGGCATGACTGCGGAGGATTGGGCTTCCTCCTTCCCAGCATTCTCCAGGTCTCATCGCCCCATCTCTCTTTCCTGTCTGATTGACCTGCCTATACTTCCTACCTGGCCAATCAGTGTTTGTTTAAAACATGCTTGACAGAATACAGACAATTATCCCATACCATCTCTCCTTTTGTCTTAATGTGCTCTGACAGAGGAATTGCTGATTCACTCTGCCTTCCAGGAGGGCTTCCAGTTGTACAGAACTTAATGTGGGGGCATTTTTTCTTCCCAAAGCAGGACTCCCTGGAGATTTTTATACAGTGAGATAGAAATTTTGAAGCAAGATATTTCCCCTCTCACTGCAATTGTAACTCACTGAGGGAAAGGTAGTCTGTAAACTGTCTCTGTGGCCATGGAAAGCCAAGCCGATGGAAAGAGAGACAGTCCAGCCCAGACCTGAACAACTGGACTCTCTCTACCTATTGTTGCAGATCTGGTAGAAGTTGGGCATACTCCATGTAGAGAAGAAAGTTAAACCTGACTGCTAAGCTGTCTTTAGTTCCTGTTTTCTGAGATTCGGTGTAACCTTACCTCTTAAAATCCCCTATTTCTGGATGGTGGCTTAGTCTGTAAGCCTTTGCCAGGCAATGAGGACATGGCTTTGGATCCCTGACACCCATGTGAGAAGCTGGGCACGTAAAGTCACTGAGATGACTCTGTGCACAAAGGCACCCTGCTGCTCAACCCTGATGACCAGAGTTCAGTCCCCAGAGCCCACATGAAAAGTCGGATGTGGTGGTGCCCCTCTGTAATCCCGCAGTCCTACAGGGAGGTGGGAGGTAGACATGGGAGAACAGACCAGAGACTCACCAGTCTGCTAGCCTTAAGTTCTTAGCGTGTCATAAATAAGAGAAAACTTGCCTCAGAAACAAGACATAAGGACAGAGCCAACTCTGGAAAGTTGTCCTGTGGCTTCCATTTGTGTACCATGGCATGTGTGCACACATTTACATACATACATCATACACTAGTGGAAATAAATAAAATGTTGGGTTTATTGGTGCATGTCCAAGTCTGGGGAGGCAGAAATAGGTGGATCCATGGAACTTGCTGGACAGCTCTTTGCCGAATTGTCAAACTCTAGGATTACTGAGGTGCCCTGTCTCAAACCATAATGTGGATAGTGATTGAGAAGGATAGATTGTAGGAGGAGGAGGGCCCGCTTGTTCATCCTGGCTGCCTGGCTAGCTTAGCCCCAAAATAAGCACATAAAAACTGTATTAATTAAATCACTGCTTGGCCCATTAGCTCTAGTTTCTTATTGGCTAATTCTTAATCTTAATTTAACCCATTTCTATTAATCTGTGTATCGCCATGTGGCAGTGGCTTACCGGGTAAAATTCCCAGTGTCTGTCTCAGGTGGATCCATGGCGTCTCTCTGACTCTGCTTTCGTCCTCCCAGCATTCTGTTTAATTTTCCTCACCTACCTAAGTTCTGCCCTATCAACAGGGCCAAAGCAGTTTCTTTATTAACCAATGAAAACAACACATAGACAGAAGGACCTCTTACACCAGATAGATGATGTTGACTCTGGCTTCTACATGAACTTACACTCACCAACTCGAGCAAATGCATATACCACACATACACATACATTTGAAGCTGAACATCATGGCTGCAGGAGCTTACAGCAATGGCTACTCACAAGCTCTCTCTCTCTCTCTCTTTCTCTCTCTCTCTCTCTTGCTCGCTCTCTCTCACACACACACACACACACACACACGTGTTTTCACATTGTTATAAATAAGCTGAAAATGAATGAATAAATGAAAAGGTGCTCGTTTCTTCTTGTTCTAATTGAAATATTAACATATTCACTGCAGAAAATTAAAAAATTATTCCATCATTGTCCATCCAGGGATAAGCCTACTCTAGAACTATAGCTTACCCCTGACCCTGGTGCACAGTAATGTTTTCTACACTTAATGTAATCACAGAACTCCAAAAGCCTCAGGTTTAATGATTACTTAATGTTTTCTACTGCAGTTTTTCAATTTGTTTTCCCACTTACTAGTTTCACTGACTGATATTACTGCCTGATGTAGACAGTGTTTGTCAGTCTCCTTTGCAAGTCTTGGCACTCAAGACTGAATCCTTGCATAGAGTAGATTCCCAGAACAGTATTTCCTTGCCTGTGATTTGTCTTGTTTGTGTCCCCGTAAATACTTTCGAGAACGTGTGATTGTTTATGTTAATGGGTGGTGAGAAAACCCAAGATGCCCTTCTTTCTTTTTCACGTTTTATTTGTTGGTTGGTTTATTATTTATTCATATGTGTATGTAGGTCAGAGGACCTCTCTTAAAAGCCAGTTCTTTACCTTCACTCTGTGGGGTCTCAGGAGTCAAACTCAAATGGTCAGGCTTGGCAACAGCTACCTTTTCTGATTAACTGAACATAAAATGTGGACTCTTTGTTGTTTATTTTTTATTTTATGTTGTGGGTATTTTGCCTGAAAGTGTTTAAATGCACTATGCATGCAGTGCCTGTGAAGGCCAGAAAAGAGGGCTGGATCCTCTAGAACAGAGCCAGAGACAGCTGTGAGCTACCCTGTGGGTGCTGGGACCTGAACTCGGGTCCTGGGGAAGAGCAGGCAGTATTCTTAACAACTGAGCCATTTCCCCTGCTCTAGGAAATCTTTCATACTGGAAATAAGGATATAACTTGATTTGAGGTAGGAGTTAAAGACATAAGCCTGTTTAAGTGTTTTAAATATTTTCTGTTTTAAGATGGTTTTAAAGTAATAGAAAAATTGCAAAAAAAAAAGTGTACAAGAAAGCTCCTATATTCCACACACCCAGTTCTGCCTATAATTAACATTTTATTAGTACTGTGACGTGGTGTTGGCTTTATTATTACTGTGACAAAATACCTGGCAAGCAGCTTGAAGAAGCGTTTGTCCTAGATCGTGGTTTCAGTCTGTGATACTTGTTTTCATTGATTCTTAGCCCAGGTGACCTGAATGTCATAGCAGCAGGTGCTTATGGCAGTGGCTCCTCACTTCATAATAACAGGAAGTGGGGGTTGGGACAAGACAACGCATAAGGTCATGCCCCTGGAGACTCACTTCCTCCACGTAGTTCCCAGTTCCCATAGTTTCAGAACCCCCTCAGGGACCAAGACCTTCACCTGTGAGGCTTCTGGAGTGACACTTCATATATAAACTCTAGCAGGACATTGGGTAGAAGTGGTGAGCTGATGTTGGCACTTCCTTGTTAACTACAGTTTCTTCTTGCCTCAGTCAAGTCAGCTCTGGCTGCCCTAGCATGCCACGGACTGTCTGACTTCAGCAGTGGGAATCCGTTCCTCATCATTGAGAGATCCGCCACTAAGGTGCCAGAAAACAGTTCCTACTTAGGTATGTCTCACTGGCTACCTTCCTGGTGTGTCCTCAGTTCTCACATGACCAGTGAAAAGAGCAGTGAGGGGGAAGGAGAGGAATAAAGATGGAGAAGGACTTGGAGGGAGGGTGGGTGAGAAAGGAAGAGGCGTGAGGAGAAGGAGCAGATACAGGGACACAGACATTTGCCAAGTCTCCAGTGTCACCTCTTACAAGAGGTGCTTAAGGCCCTACCCTCCCTGACCCCATCTGAACCTAATTATCTCTCCAGAACCTGTCTCCAGACACTCCCCATCGGGCAGTAGGGTTTCATTCTATCGCTTGGGCAAAGGCACAACTGGTCCCCAGCAGTTCCCATTGCCCATGCTAGTTGTTTTACCATTCCTAAGCATCTGCGTGTGAGCATCTACTCTCATCTGTCCTTGTGTGACTCAGAAGCCGTGATCAGTCAGCCAGCCACATTGTATGACTCCTAAGCCGGTTTTAATTTAGAAACAGGAATCCATATTGTCCTGTGTGATTGGACAGTCCTGCCATGGTTCCATTTAAAAGTCCACTACAAGCAGAGGTAGAAGTACACCTATGAATAATTTCTGTACTATCCTGAGCATGTGAGCTCTGAACGGCCCCTTCTGTCCGTAAATGAGTCAGGCTGTGTTCAGGAGCTACTTTCCCCAGCCAGCTCAGAATAACAGTAAACAGTGGGTTGAATCAGGAAGCAGCTGTTTCTCTAGGTGAAGGAGGGGTTGTCTGGAATAACATTCACCACGGAGGCTGGAACTAATTGGCCCTCATGCTGTGCTACGATTGTTGCTGTATGGAGGATAACACCTACTCGGTCTATACCAAACTAAACAGGCTTGTTAACGAGCCCTGCTGGTGGCCTGGTGACAGTTGGGAGGCTTCTTCGGTGTTCCGTGTTCGATGTCATGGGTAATGATGATTGCAGATTATTTTTAAAAGATCAACTTTTTTGAAAACTGACAAGTCCTGTTTTCTGGTTCAGCAGGCGATACCTGCACACAATACAACAGACAGCCCAGTGCCATATGCTTCCACAAGCGATAGGTGATTCAGTTAACATTTTACTGAGTCTTTGAGGATCTCGCACGCATACAATGCTTTTTGTTCATATTCACCTCGCCTTCCTCCTGACTCCCCCATCACCTCTTCCCAACTTTGTGTCCTTATTTTAAATAACCTACTGAGTCCAATTTGTGCTGCTTATTTCCCCATGTGTGGCCATCCACTAGCGTGTGGTCAACCCATCATCAGCCATATAAAACAGGGTGAATTTTTTACACAGGGAATTTAACTGCAATGTAGTTATTACAGTGACTTGAATTTTCCATAGTAATATTTTTTTCATTGAAAAAATAGTGAAACCTATTAAACTTATTCCCCCTCCTCCTTTGGCCTACTTAGAATAAGCTTTGGCCCTTTTGGAATTTCTTTCAGCAGACACTGTTGGTGATAAGTGTTTTATAATTAAATATTCATTCTCAAATAATAAGATGATAAATCATAGCCCTGCTAAAGCTGATACTTTTTACCTGATTCTTTCCATTTCTGTATGAGGAGGAATGTTTCAAAATAGTGAGTGTTTCCTCTATCTGTTAAATTCCTCTCTTGCAGTAGTAAGTGATTTTTAGTTAAAGGTCATGGGTACTAAACAGGCAAGAGGACTGTTTGTCATTTATATTCAGATTTAGTTCAAATTATGCAAAATGAAGACAGTGGGTGCTATGAATTGAAATCATTAGTACATCAATTATTCTGTGATAACAGCTGAGAACAGGCTGCAGACCACATAAACGGTCCTTCCATTTAAAGTCAGATTCTCATTAGCTTATATGAGAGAGAAAATAATTTGATTCTAATTTATCTCTTTTTAAATGGACATTGTTCCCTTCTGAGTTCAAAAGGAGCATTTTAATATCATAGTCATTTATAGTACACAGGTCAAATAAATAACATGTTGTATGTCTAACAGTATATGTCACTGCTATAGTTTATATTATAGCAATTCCTTGATTCTAAGGCACGCATCTTTTTGGTATGAAACAGGCCACGAACACAATGAGAATAACATTAGGCTTCATGAGACGACTACCTGTACTGTTTAACTAGGGATTGGTTTTTTGTTTGGGTTTTGTTGTTATTGTTGTTTTGCTATTTGTACAAAACCAGAGCTTCATCTCATGGACTTGTGATATTTAGATACTCTGGTAAGAATGATCTGAAAATGCCTAAGAATATATGAAGAAAATCATCCTTTTCAGTTCTGAGATGGAGGTCATGCCTTGAGGTCAGCCTCAAACTCATCATCCTCCGGCTTCCGTCTCCAGCATCTCATGGTGCCCGGCTGAGATTTATATCTCTAGGCTTAAAAGTAACGAACATAGTTTTACATGTTGATAAAAGGAACAGTTTTTTTTAGGTCCAAATTCATTATAAACCAAAATTAAAAGAACAGAATGATAGAAATAAATGAGAGGAAATGACTCCTTTATAATGAGCAACATGAGCTTCAAGAGAAATCCCAACAGGCAGCTTGGCAAAGAGGTAAGTTAGTGTATACTAAATGCATGGCATAATGATTGATTTGTTAAGTGATGAGAAGTTACAGCAACCAGCTTGCCTCCTCCATAACTTAATAAGCTGTTTAAAGAAGCCATCGGCATTATTGAGGGTCTGGTGACCCAGGTGGTGATATGAACTAGTAGATGGCACGCTGGGGTGGACATTCTGCAGAGCGCATAGATGGCAAGTGTACAGAGCAGGACAGAGGTTTATGTCCCTTGATTTCTGAGGATCTTTACAGACTACAAACAACCATAAACACAACAAATAAGGATTGATATCATTCTGTGCAGTGACATGGGTGGGCTAAAGGGAAACTTATGAGATCCAAAACTCGGTGAAATGATAAAGGCACTTTCTAGTATTCAGCTGAGGGATGGCAGGCTGAGCAGGTAGAGGAGTTGATATTTCAGTAGGTGAGCAGAGAGGGATGCTTGCCCTGGGCCAGGAAACAGTTGCCCACCCTCCTTAGCTGAGAAACCATCCCGTGTGGCTTCAAAGGCAGCCTCACGCGGGGATGAAGTGCAGGATGTTGTAGGTTGTGCTCTCCACTCACACTATGACGACAGTGACTCGGTCATCCTTGATAGAAACTCACAGACTAATAGGAACACTGTATCACATGGGCATTTAGGTCTCCGTGAAAAAAGAAAGTAAAAGACATTACAAATCTCTGGTGAGAACCAGTATTTAAACCTGTGGTCATGACAGTCTACCAGCACATTTTATTATAAAGCAAGAAAGTGTAAACATAACTAACCAAACCTTTAAGAAGCTCAAACACACACACACATACACACACACATACATACACATACACATATATGCACATATATATGTATATATATTCTCTTATCTCATATATGAGATAAGAAGGAGATGGGACTGATTATGAAAAAGGCATTTTAAATTTTTTTTCACAGTTTTAGTTAAAATATGGTTACATGAATTTTCTCCTTCTCTGTCCTCCCTCCAACCTTTTTCAATGTCTCTACCCTCCAATTCCCTCCAGATCTGGCCCCTCACTCCCTCTAAGAACCTTGGCCTTTTTTCTTCTTTTTCCCCCCCATGATATTTATTGAGCTCTACATTTTTCTGTACTCCCCTCCCTGCCACTCCCCTCCCTCCCTCAACCCTCCCCCTAGGTCCCTATGCTCCCAATTTATTCAGGAGATCTTGTCTTTTTATACTTTCTACTTCCCACGTAGATTAGATCTATGTAAGTCTCTCTTAGTGTCCGTATTGTTGTCTAAATTCTCTGGAATTGTAGTTTGTAAGCTGGTTTTCTTTGCCTTATGATTAAAAACCACCTATGAGTGAGTACATGTGATAATTGTCTTTATGTGTCTGGGTTACTTCACTCAAAATAATGCTTTCTAGTTCCATCCATTTTCCTGAAAAATTCAATCTGTCGTTATTTTTTCTGCTGTGTAGTCCTCCATTGTATAAATGTACCACATTTTTTTTTTTATCCATTCTTTAATCAAGGGGCATTTAGGTTGTTTCCAGTTTCTGGCTATGACAAATAAAGCTGCTGTGAACATAGTTGAGCACATGTACTTGTGGCACGATTGTGCATCCTTTGGATATATACCCAAAAGTGCTATTACTGGGTCTTGAGGAAGGTTGTTTCCTAATTTTCTGAGAAATCGCCACAATGACATCCATAGGGGTTGTACCAGCTTGCATTCCCACCAGCAATGCAGAAGTGTTCCCTTTTCTCCACAGCCTCTCCAGCATAAGTTGTCATCAGTGTTTTTGATCTTGGCCATTCTTACAGGTGTAAGATGGAATCTCAGAGTTGTTTTGATTTGCATTTCTCTGATGACTAAGGATGTTGAACATTTCCTTAAGTGT